>OVBE01009820.1:0-15638 GCA_900406425.1 Iberis pinnata
GAAGGAAACCAGCATGAAGAACAATGAAACATAAGGGATCTAAAGACAAACAACTTAAGCACTAGGAAAATCAGGAAATCAACATCAGTCTACCCCATCCTCAGGAACATAGGGAACCTACTCTCTACACATGATGGGTATGAAAACATAGAAACAAGGAAACAAAAATACTAAGCAGAACATCATGATCAAAAGTCAAGGTATGAATATTTAGCAAGAACACTAAGCAGAAATGTGATGAACAAAACTAAAACCCTAAGATGCAGAAGATGAATATGATGAACAACAAGAACACAAACCCAGAAAAACAGAGTAGCAATGAAACAGTAACAAACCCAGAAATAATGATCAAGGCAAAAACGAGATTAAGATGGAAAACATAAAATCAACATGCACCAGATAGATCACAACGTTAAACTAAACAGGAAAAAGAAGAAATCAGAACTAGAACAAGATTTTTATAAGAAATCAGATGTTTATCACCAAGAACATTCAAGGAAAAAATAAAGAGAAAATAAACCTAGAAAGAAACCTAAAATGGCAACAAAATAAAGCTTAGTCCTAAAAAGAGGCGTTTTTGGGTTTATATAGTATTTCAGAAAAAACCCTAAAAACGATAAAAGACAAAACGTAAGGATTGACCTTGATCTTTAAATCTGGTTTGTGCGGGAATATTCTGAAACATTCTTTGATCGAGTTGGTGAGCTGCTCGTTCCAGGTGGAAATGCTCAAGTGATCGAGGCGTACATTCAGCTTGGTCGAGGCTTGAAGACTTGTGGCTAGGTTTGATGTGGTGATCAAGCCACTTGATCGAGGTGAAGACACGGAGGTGATCGAGCTAGTTTTGGAAAGCGGATTGAGGTGGAAATTGCCTGGCTCGATGTGGTTTGGTCGAGGTAAAGGGCGGGTGGTCGAGGCAAACTCCGGGTCGTCGAGGTGGAATGATCAAGCCAAGTTGGAGTTTTGTCGAGGCGGTTCATGCGGCTTGATGTAAACGGTGGTAGCTCGATGAGAATTTGCTTCTTAGCTTGATCAGAGAATTGGCTTGGTCTTTCCTTCTCCTTCTCCAAAATTTGCAATAATGTTATGAAAAACTCGTGAAAGTCCTGAAAAATCTCCAAAATGCATATGTATGCAAATGCTAATGCAGAATTTCCTGAAAATGCAAACTTACTAATAAAATCCTATAAATGCAACATGTTCACATCTAAATAATCTTAAAATAACAGTAAATGGCTTTTAAAAATTACTAAAATGCAGATACATCAGTAACCTTGAACATGTCCTGGACATAACCACACCCGTGGGAAAATTGTAATCAATTGTTTCACTCCAGGACCTTGTGCGGTTAGATTGAGCACCCGACCAACCAAAGTTCTCTTAAAGCTCTTAACCAGAACCGAATTGTCAAAATTGAGGAGCTTAAGTTGTGGAATATTCCTCTTATTGTCCTTACCACCACCTTCGGAGATCACATCACTCTGTCGGGATAGTGTATGTAGCCGGTAAGATGCAAGAGATAACAAATGAGAATAACAAGAAAAGCAAAGAGAGTAGGAAGACTTGATGTTATACCAGAACACCATTTTATACCTATGGCAAGTATCCTTAATCATCCTCTGTGAAATCGGAAATCGAAATCTCCTCATTTCTAAAAACAAACTACCAATATACCGTATATGGATTTGAATCCATATGCAGCATTCGTACTTCCCTTGATCGAAATCCCATTCAATTGACAAAACTTCGTAATCCCTTGTGAATCGTTTTGATTCGAAAATCCATAAGTGAATCGTTAGAAAGAAAGATTCAATCACAATAGCGATGAATCTCAACCAAATGGAAAGGACATCGAAGAATGGATCAAAATCCCAGATCTTCTGATGAAATCGAAGTTAATTTTCATCGCCGGTAAAAATCACCACCATCGCCATCCTAGAGAGAGAATTTTAATCACGATAACTCATTTTTGTTACCGTTAGGAACTGAAGTGGCGCCAGAATCAAATGAACACTCTATCGACCACATGTCGTTTCCAAAACACAAAGGTAAAAGTCACGCAATGAAGAAGGCTGCCTTGCTAAACAAGGCATTACAAGTCAAGAAGAAAATTGGACACTCCAATTCCGTGGATCCAAGTTAAGGTCAAAGATATCTCGCCTTCTTGGAATCCCAGCTTTAAAGAATGAGTTGTTTCCATCCTTCTCGGAGATGGTTTCCTCGATTGGGAAAGAATCTGAGTTTTTAGCAGGCCAAGTGGTTGAGGAACACCACCAGACGAATGGTTAAATGATTTTGAGCTGGAACTGTCAAGGGGCGGGTAGCTTCTTGGCGGTTCGACGGTTGCGAGATCTTCGACGAACGATTTTCGCGAGCCTTTTATTTTTAATGGAGACAAAACAAAATCGCGATTTTCTTCAAGATCTTCAATCTCATTTAGGATATGACTTTTTATTTACTGTTGACCCTTCTGGTCTGAGTAAAGGATTAGCCCTTTTTGCTTTACAAGATTTTAATGTTCAAGTTCTTTTTCATAACAAAAATGTAATCGATACTTTGGTTACTTTGGATGGAAATAAAACTTATATCTCTTTCGTTGATGGTCACCCTGTTCATAATAAACGCGATATCGTTTGGGAACGTTTAAAAAGAATTAGCTCCAATCGATCTGGAGCTTGGGCTATGATTGGATATTTTAATTAAATTGTAGATCATCACGAAAAACAAGGTGGTCGTGCACGTTCGGAGAATTCTTTTCTTGATTTTTGGTTAATGCGACAGTGTTTTGGTATGCTAGATTTTCCCTATACAGGCAATAGTTTATCTTGGGTGGGGCGCCGGGGGAAGAACATCGTTCGGTGTCGTTTATATAGAGCTATGGGTAATGAGGATTGGTTTGATCGGTTTTCATGGTCGCATGTGGAATACTTGCGCTTCCTAGGTTCTGATCATCTACTGATTCTCTTCCATACAGCAAAAAAAGCAAATTAAAGGCACACATCAGTTCCGGTTTGACAAAAGATGGCTCCAACAGCCAAATTTTGAACATATTGTTAAATTAGGGTGGCAAGGATTGAATCCATCTCTTGATATGTTTTTGGGTGATCGAATTAAATTCTGTCGTCGCCAAATTTTAAAATGGAGGAAATCGGTAAATGCTAATTCTGGTGCTCATTTAGCAAGTTTAAAAGAACAGTTAGATAATGCAATATCTACTGATGATACTCCCAGTGAGGAAATTACAAACTTATCCGATCAAATGCGGAATGCAATCACCGAAGAGGAAATTTTCTGGAAACTAGAAAAGTTGGATAACATGGCTTAAGGAAGGTGATAAAAATACCAAATTCTTTCATGCCACAACAAAACAGTGGCAGGGAAAGAATTGGATTACAGGTTTGAATTCTGTTACCGGGGAATGGGTTGAAAAAGAGGAAGATATCATCATCGAGGCGGTTAGCTACTTCCAAACTCTTTTTCAGACTTCACATGTTGAGCATGTACAAGTAGCTCTTGAACTAGTAGAATGCTTAGTCACAGAGGATATGAACGAATCCTTATTACAGCCAATTTCGAATTTGGTGCGAGATGCCGTTTTCTCGATGCACCCAGAAAAAGCACCGGGACAAGATGGTATGAATGCGCTTTTTTACCAAAAATTTTGGTATATTGTTGGGCCTCAGATGATTGGGATGGTTCGTGATTTCATGATGACGGGTACTCTTGATCCTCGGTTAAATGAGACGCATATCTGTCTTATTACAAAAACGGAGTGACCCCGGGCCATGACTAAATTTTGACCTATAAGCTTATGTAATGTATGCTACAAGATTATCTCCAAGGTTTTGTGTCAACGACTTAAATACATACTTTCAAAACTGGTCTCTGAAACACAGTCGGCTTTTGTGGCAGGACGCCTCATCACTGATAATATAATTATAGCGCAAGAGGCTTTTCATGCCCTTCGTACAAAACCGGGAAGTATGAAGGCTTTTATGGCTATCAAAACATATATGAGTAAGGCGTACGATAGAGTTGAATGGAGTCTCCTCTGTGCAACTTTACTCAAAATGGGTTTTGCTACAAGATGGATTGATTGGATTATGACATGTGTGTTATTGTGTCTTACCAGATCTTAATCAATGGTAACCCCAAAGGGTTAATTAGACCATCTAGGGGCTTGCGACAGGGGGACCCGTTATCTCCTTATCTGTTCATACTTTGCATAGAAGTGCTCATTTCAAATCTCAGGAGGGCAGAGGTTCGGAAGCAAATTCAAGGTATTAAGATCGGGCGGGCCTGCCCACCGATCTCACATTTACTATTTGCGGATGATAGTCTTTTTTCTGCAAGGCCACAGTGGGTCAGGCTGATCGCGTGGCACAAATACTTAACATATATGTAAAGACATCAAGCCAATGTATCAATTTTGATAAATCAACTATTATTTTTGGTAAGAGCTTTCCGATCCAGGACCGACTCTTAATCCAACATCGGCTCGGAATTTACCGATATGGAGGTTCCAGTAATTATCTGGGTATTCCAGAACAGCTTCATGGGTCCAAAGCCCAGGTTTTTGCATATGTCAGAGATCGTCTAAACGCTCGTATAAACGGCTGATCAGTGAAATTACTCTCTAAAGGAGGCAAAGAGGTCATGATAAAATCTGTAGCACAAGCATTACCCACATACGTGATGTCATGTTTTTTCTTACCGAAGCACTTACTAAAGAAGTTAGTTGGTGCAGTGGCAGATTTCTGGTGGAGTTCCGGTGGTAGTTCTCGAGGTATTCATTGGATTGCATGGGATCCTATGTGTTTACCAAAGCAGTGGGGTGGTCTAGGTTTTAAGGAGATGGAGAAATTTAATCAAGCCCTCTTGGCAAAGTAGTTATGGCGACTTCAACAATTCCTCGAGTCGTTATTGGCCAGGACATTACGGGGACGATATTTTAGGGGTAGATCACCATTTCAAGCACTAAAACCTCATCAACCGTCCTATGCATGTAGGAGCATTTGGAATACAATTCCACGTATCTATAAAGGCGTTATGAGGGTGATAGGGAACGGTCAGCAGACTAAGGTTTGGTCGAATAACTGGTTACCGGGAATTTTTGCGCGTATACCTCGGGCTCGGATAAATGATATCAATGTTGAAATGCAGGTTAGTGATCTATTGATTCCAAATACATCCCAATGGAATAAACCGAGGGTGGAACAATTAAATGAGCAACAAGATGTTAGCTCTGTCTTAAGTATTAGACCTTCGAGACTGGCGGAGGATGGGTATTGCTGGAATTTCACAAAGACTGGTTGTTATATGGTTAAGTCCGGGTATAAGTTTCTTATAGCTAATGATGAGGGATCCTTAGCTTTATTACAGGAACCATCAATTAATATCTTAAAGGAGAAAATTTGGAATTTGAATGCTCCGGCAAAAATGAAGCTCTTTTTATGGAAAGTTTCCTCGGGTGCTGTCCCGGTCAATGAAAGACTGGCTTCGAGGAAAATACAGGTAGATGTAATCTGTTCACAGTATGGTATTCATAATGAATTGATTAATCATGTTTTGTTTACATGTCACCCCGCTCGACAATGTTGGGCGCTAGCTGTATTCCCTTTGAATATGGCCGATCTCCCTCTTTAAATCTTATGGAGAATCTGAATTATCTCCTAATGAAGGGCTCATCCTCGACTTCTCAGATGAGTCGATATCCATTTTTCTTTGGCTAATCTGGTTCATCTGGAAAGCTCGTAATGCAGTAATCCTCCAAGGAAAAAGGCAACTTCCACCAAATATAGTGCATCTTGCGCAATCGGAGTTTCGTGAATGGGTTTCAGCCTATGATAACTCATCGGATTCAGGACAACGTCAAGTGATCTCAGGGTCTCTCCCCACCAACCCGGGAACACAATTTCGGAGTCAAAATTCAGTAGTTTGCTACATTGATGGGTCATGGAAACATAATTGTCGAACATGCGGCATAGGCTGGGTCCTTCAACTTCAAGATAGCACTATTGATATTTTGGGCATGAAGGGGTATCTACAATGTCAATCACCCACACACGCTGAGCTGCACGGCCTTCTTTGGGCAATGAAGACACTTAATCTGAAGGGAAGATTTTGTGGTATTTTCTTGACCGATTCCGTTGAATTGACACAAATGGTTCAAGATCCTGGCGAGTGGCCTGCTTTCGCAGCAGAGCTACAGGAATTTGCTATGTTACGACTGCTCTACAACGAGTTCACCCTGCTCCACCAACCCCGATCGTCCAATCGTAGAGCTGATCTATTGGCTAGACAGGGAAGGGATCGTAATGTTGTTTTTTCTTTTGTTGGAACTTCTTTACCTTATTGGTGTGCTGATTCACTCGATGTATTCGCATAACTGATAAATAAAAAAAATTGTTCTTTTATGAAAAATAAATAAATAAATAAAATAATAATAATAATAATTGGTTTAGAGGCACGGCTTTGACCATAGTTAACCATGTCTTCAAACCTAAATCTAACAATACTTGATCATTAGTTTTGGTCTGTTTATAACTGACTTTCCTTTGACTTTTTTTCTTTGCTCAATTTACTGTTTTTCACTATTTACTGCAAATCTAGTTTCTCTTCATGTGGCATCTCATAAATCTTTTCAATATGATCAGAAGTTGTTTTTCTCTAACATTTCATTTTGATTAATGATAATTCACATTTTAACAAAAATGAGAAAAAAACAAAGATGTCGGAAAAATCAGTATGTTTTCTTTTTCCCCCTTAGGAAGCATACCCTGTTGCCTGTTGCCTGTTGCCTGTTGCATGTTGCCTGTTTAGGTGCGAAATCGATCAAACTCGTCTCTAGAAGATTGTGGGGCTATCAAGTTTTCAATTTAATTAAAAAGTGGGCCATAGATTTGGGCCCATTATACCAAAATCGTGAAATCCATTCTGAATTAAATAATCATCATCATCCCTAACTATCTCAATCTTACGTTCAGAAGTATCTTGAAAGTTTTAGTGATCTCAAAAATCCCTTCGACCACCAAATAAAGAGAAGAAGAACTGGTAAAAAAAATTCTCACAATTTTCTTTCAGTATAATTATAACAGTTACAATCTTAATTTTTTTTTATATTCTCATAATATAAAGCGTATAGCATCGAATTAGATTTATCCTCACACATAAACTCTCTTAATACATATATGTATTATTGTTCTGAATATTCATATGAAACAAAACATTAAATTTATTGTTCTTGTTGTTATTTTTTGTAGGTTGGTTTCTTCTTTGTGTCTCTGATTGAAGGAAATGAATTCCACTGGTGAATCACATCTAGCCACCGCCAAAACAGCTTTTACGGCGGTTGCGTCGGTGGCTGCAGCCGCAATGATAGCTCGATCGGTGGTTCAAGATTACATGCCAGACGAAGTTCATGAATTCATCTCTAGTAACATCCGAAGATTCTTCAACAATTTCTCTTTTCAAATGACAATTGTAATCGAAGAATTCGAAGGTTTTGAACGCAACCAAGTGTTTGAAGCTGCAGAGGCTTATCTAGCCACTAAGATATCTCATTCCACTAGAAGAATCAAAGTTAACAAACTCGAGAAACAAAGTAATTACATTGTCTCTATCGAACGAGACGAAGAAGTTGTAGATACTTTCAATGGTATCAAACTCAACTGGATCCTTGTATCACGAAACGTCCCTATCCGTAACCCTCGTGATCTAACCTCGACTTTGAAATCAGAGCTACGTTCTTACGAGCTCACTTTCAAAAAGAAGTACAAGAACATGGTTCTTGAATCTTACTTACCCTTTGTAGTTAAACAAGCTGCTTCAATGAAACAAAAGATTAAGACATTGAAGATATTTACTCTTAGTTGTTACTCAGTGGAATGGACCTCTGTAACTCTAGACCATCCTTCTACTTTTCGAACTCTCGCTATGGATCCTGAAGTGAAGCAAAACTTGATAGAGGATCTTGATTGCTTTGTGCAGCGTAAAGGGTTTTATAAGAGAGTGGGAAGAGCTTGGAAGAGAGGTTATTTGTTGTATGGTCCTCCAGGTACAGGAAAATCGAGTTTGATCGCAGCTATAGCGAATCATTTGAACTTTGATATATATGACTTAGATTTGACATCAGTTAGTAGCAATGCTGAGCTTAGGAGGTTATTAATGTCTACTGCAAATCGTTCGATTTTGGTTGTCGAAGATATTGATTGTTCAATCGAATTTAAGGATCGAAGTAGTATAGATGGGGAAGAAAACGATCAAAAACAGGTCATTCACTTAACACTTAAGAATGTTAGAAAATGTGTATGTCTTGCTTAATCTCATTTTGTCCGGTTGGTGATTCTCAGGTTACACTAGCTGGTCTATTGAATTTTGTAGATGGATTATGGTCAAGTTGTGGTAACGAGAGGATTATAGTGTTTACGACTAATTACAGAGAGAAATTGGATCAAGCATTGTTGAGACCAGGTCGTATGGATATGCATATTCACATGTCGTATTGTACACCAGCTGCTTTTAAGGTTTTGGCTTCAAATTATCTGGAGATTGATGATCATGTACTTTTCAAGCAGATTGAGGAATTTATCGAGGAAACTGAAGTTACACCAGCAGAAATAGCTGAACAATTGATGAGAAATGGTTCGGTGGATAAAATACTCCAGGGATTGAACATGTTCTTAAAGGCCAAGAAAACAGAAAATGATGAAGCTGCGACCAAAATAATAGCTTAGTGTCTGGTTTTAGTCTGTTTTTGTAAATTGTTCGGATTATTATTTTATTTTTTGCTGTCTATTGAAATGAAACAAGGGTAAAACCCGAATTACATCAAGAAAATACACATTAAACAAGCCATAAGCCGATAAACATAAACAAAGCCTCCGGAGCCAAAAATGAAATACAACAAAAGCTACAACCCACTGCCAAATGATCTGATAACCGCCAACACCAACAAACCAAATCAACACAAAGAGCAAACTTCGGAAACCAACAACCTAGACGCAGATTCCCGGGCAGATAGAGCTTGAATGGTTGTCAGGGATGAAGAAACACACGGACAAGCTTCTCTCCTGCATATAATGGCCAACCAAGAACAAAACCGAAACTAGAAAACAAGAAGAGGTCATTATCCAAGACCGAAGAGACTTGATCTGGACACAAACCGAGAATGCGTCGAGGCTCAAAAAAGAAGATAAAGATGGTTGATTGTGGAAAGCGACACTAGGAGATTTCGAACCAGAGCGGACCGAACTAAGATCCAATCCAACGAAGCCAGAAGAAACAAGTATCACCTACCTGAGCCGAGACTAAGAGGAGGCCGGATAGAGCAAGACTACCAGAAGAGAGCCGCCGGATTTGAGAAACAAAACAGAGCCACCACAACCACCAGAATCAAAGAAGGGACGTTTGCTGAGGCACACCATTGACTTGAGAAAGCCCGGCGTCGCAACCTCTCCGTCGGCGACAGCGTTAACCACCGAATCAACGACTCAAAACTCAACCGAGACCAGCAAAGCTCGAAAAGAGGAGAAAACAAGAAAAGAGGGTCTGGCGTCGGTGTTGTGAAAGCCACCACACACCGTTGACTTAATAATAATTTTCGGATTATTATTAATATTAAAAGACGACAAAGAAAACGAAGAAGCTGAGACCAAAGTAATTAAGTTAATAGTTCATAAGAAATTAAGTAGTGATTGTTGTTTTCATTTCTTGTTATATACTAGTTAATTAACATTTTTTAAATAATTAATTTATATTTTGATAATAACATCAAAAATTTCCAAATTGTTAGACTGTGTGGACTAATTTTATCATTTTCTGCAACTTAAAAATATGAAATTGACACAAAACATAAATTTTGAAATATGAATCGAAAAATGCGTGGTAACAAGAAAAGAAATCGAAAAAATAGTGTAAGCTCATACAATTCTAAAATTTTTGTATTGTTTGATTTTATTGGCAAACTATAATCAACTTGTTTCAACCAATTGAGTTAAAAGATATCACAAAAGAAACATATTAACATAAAGTTTAAACTCATCAAAAATAGATGTTAGCTACAAATGTCCATGCAAGTCATGGTTGTTGAGTCTCGAAGTTTCTATAAGATATGCACGTGGGATGACGTTAAAATGAAGCTAGTTAAATATCTTAATAAAAAGGAGATTGACTAAAATTGTTACGAGAAGATCTTGGGAATCTATTGGTATATTGTTTGGAGAAGATCAAGGAAGTGGAATACATAATCTCGAAGAATAAACGTAGAGATTATGCATTCAACGTAAAAAGAAAAACATAGACTTGTTTTCTTTTAAAAAAGAGAAGTTCAAGTTATAGGTTTTTAGGGTTCATTGGTGAGTGAACAAAGAGTGCATCACAACTATTGTTTTGAAATGAGTTGGGTAGATTAGGAATTGGTCCGACTGAAATCCAAAGTTAGATGTTGATCAAATCTGATTAAACAACTTTGTAAAGATGTTTAAGACCATGTCCATCAGAGTTTTTTTATAGGTTTTTTTAAGGAGTTCTTAAAAAAAATTAAATGAAAATTGTAAAAAAGAAAAGAAAAAAAGAAGAAACGATTCTCAGTTAAGCGTTTCTAGAATCGGTTTATAATTGGCACGTGTCACTCAATCGCATCGTCTCACTCTCTTGTTTCCCTGCTTTTTCCGCTCACAATCTCTTCCTTTCTCCATCCTTCTCTTCCATAGAAGATTCAATCTCGTCCCAGTGAATCCGGGTATTTCAATCTCGTCACAATTTCTTCCTTTCTCCATCCTATACGTTGGATCATGTTTCTGTTTCCGCCTCATGGTGCGCTTTTTTATATATGCTCTTCTGGTTTGTGGTAATGTCTGCATCATTTCTTCGTGTTTGGTTACAGGAAGTAACTAACTATTTATTCTGATTTTCTTGATTACTCTGGGAATCTCATGAGAAGTTTCTTTAGTTAGATTCGATTATAGGTATAATTTGGTTTATTGTTTGGGAATTAGGTTATAAAGAAGAATACAGGCTTGGTGAACTGTTGAATCTGACCTGCATATATGATTTTCCTCTATTTTTCTATGAATCCACAAAATATATAATCATTGTTTGTAGGTAACAATTATCTCTTGTGAATGCATCTCTGCTTTTCAAGTTTATGCATTTGTTGGTATAGGTAGAAAGATATGTCTGTTGAAGAACAATACTATAGAAATGCTCTCTCAACATAAGTTAAGATTTATATTCTTATTCAGGAAAATGAAACAATAGAAGAATGTCTAGATGTTATTTGCTTTCTCTGAATTTTGGACAATAGATATTAAAAGTAACAACAATGAATGAATGAAACAGAAATGATGTTGATTTTCATGAAACCACAAACTACACAAGAGCATAATTCAATAATATATATTGGTCACAAAGTAATAAGTGGAGCTATCGTCATAGTAATAAGTGTAGCTAAACACACATGCAAAAGGAACAAATTTTGGCAGAGTATTACTTATCATGAAAGCAGGAAGCCAATGTGCATACAGGTACAAACATTTTCTATTCTCTAAGACTTAAGATTTTGGTTCTATCTCTAATGGGAAGATTCAGAAGAAAAAAAAGATGAACATGTAACCATTGGAAGTGTCGAGAGATACTTGCAGATCTCTAATGTACGGATTCCTATGATTTTTGTAAGTTAACTTTTGGTTATGAGTTGAGATGTCTTCAGACAATAGCATGTATATGATATAGTAATGGGGTTGTGTTGTGTAAATGGTTTTGTTGAACGTTTCTTTATTTGGAACTGGGAATTTTTACAGGTATAGCAATTTTAAAGTGTCTGAAGAAGAAGAAGACAAAAGAATGAAGAAGAAGAATAAGAAGAAGAAGATTTCAGAATTAGAAGAAGATGAAGAATGAAAGAAATAAGAAGAATTCGTAAGTTTATAAAAACATGTTGTAATTAATTTTGTTTTAAGAACCAAAAGGTTTTCACCAATGAAAAGACATTTTAGTTTTTAAGATTTTTAAGGTTCTTAAATCCAAAATTTAATATAAAACCAAATAAAAAATAGTTAAGGTACAAAGTTGAGTATCTCCAATGGAGGTGCTCTAAATAATTTCTAATAAGATTTGTGTTTTAATAATTTGTGTCAATTTGTTCACTATCATATCTGCGTCTGAGTCACTATAATTGGTATTAGAGAAAATAAACCTAATTAGGTTGAGTTCTAGAGAAGACATGGACATATCAAGGGATTTTAATTGTTGTTCGAAAAAGCGTCATACTGGATGAAGGTAATTTTGACAATAGAAAGCTCAGATGAGGCATATTTTTCGAGGAATTCATGAAGATGCATGGACTTTTAGTTAAAGGGTGGAAAGAACCAAATATTCTCGACAAAAATCAAAAGGAGATTCCAAAACCGAGTGAATTGTGGACAGAGACAGAAAAGAATGCATCAATGTACAACTCAAAAGCTATTACGATCATCTTCACAATTGTTAGTTTTGATCAATTCAAAGTTATACAAGGCTGTGAATCCGCAAAAGAAGCTTGGGATACACTGATCAACCACTTCGAAGGTGATACTAGTGTCAAACACACTAGGATTGACCATCTAGCCTCAAGATTTGTAAATCTGAAGATGGGACCAGATGAATCTATTGGTAGCTTTATATCAAAATTGTGGTAGCTTTATATCAAAATTGAGCACTCTAGCAAATAAAGCATATGTACTAGGGAAGAAATATAAATAAAAGAAAATTGTGAAATATTGCTAAGATGTCTTCGAGAACAATTCGCAACTCATAAAGCAGTATTGAAGATGGCTATGAATAACCGACGATATGAAATTTGATCAACTGGTAGGTATGCTCAAAGCAGAAGAGTTGAATTCTCCAACAAAACCAAACAAAAGCCACAAAGGTATAACATTCACAGCAAATCAGGAATATGATCAAATTCACATAATTGAAGAAAACATGAGCCTCTTAGCAAGAACTTCAACAAGATGCTCAAAAGGATCGAAAAAGGTGAATCTAGTACCTTCATAGCACAACAAAACATTGGAGATTGGGTGTCTATGAGTGAAAGGAGATCAACTAAGAAAAAAGATCTTCAATGTCATGAATGTGAAGAGTATTGACATTTTATAATTGATTGTCCTCTAATTAAACAGAAAAATCTAAGGTGTATTGAGTTTAAGGGTATATGACATACTAGGACAGAATGTGTAACCATCTTGAAAAGGAAAGAAAAATTATTTATATGCTTTAGTGATACTGAGTCTGACAATGATGAGTCAGACGAAGAATTGTTCCTAAATTTTGATGCTTTAACATCTCTAGAAAAACGTGATAGTGTGTCAGACACATAGCCGAACACTGACACAGATTATGAAGAAGAAGGTGAAATAGATACTAAAGTTGAATATCGAACTTTGTTCAATAACTGGGTCAATCTTAGCAAAGAGAATCTGCATATGATAAAAGACAAGGCGATGGTGAAAGCACACGTGAATATTCTTGGATGGAGTATAGAAGTTAGAAGACTAAAAGTGATTCAAATATTTCACGAGACACTATCCAACAAGAGTTAAAAGTGGAAACCGAAAAGAATGCTCAACTTGAAAAGACAATCAAACAAATGAAAATTAGAAAAATACAGAGAGAAAGAAGATTCCATCGCTAGAGATTCAACTAACTGAAAATCACAAGAAAATCAGGATGCTCAACAGTGGTACAAAACATTTATATCAGATTTTATCCATTAGAAAACCTCCAAAGGTGAATTGGGGATTGAGATACAATGGCCACACGTCCTCTGACCTAGTTGATACTTCAACTCAATCCAACTTCGTAGTAGTAAAGAAGTTGCATTGTTAAGTCGAAAGAAAGAACTTCACACACCATCGGTTACAAAGACATACATCACATAAGGGTCTTGAAAGTCAACAATAGTATCAACCAAAAGATATTCACATAACGAGTGTGAAAGACACTTTGAAATGTAACAGGACCAAGAAATTGAAGCATCATGTTTATCATGTATGAAAAATGAAAGTTGTGTTTCCTTAACCAAGCAGGTTCAGACATTTATGGGTTGCTAAACATACCGGTTAGACACTGGAAAGAAAAAAAACCAGAATCCAAACTTGAAGTATGACACAAATCAAACTAAAAAGATGAAGGAACACAAATGTGCAATTTTTCGTATCAGAAATCACTCAAGAAGTGAGTGAGGAATGTTAATGTCATGCCGCCTTCACAAAAGTTGATTCTGAAGCAACTCCATGATATTTTTGACAACAAATATCTACAACATATGACAAGAATTCAAGATGCATTTGCCAAAGTAACACACTCTGTTATGAACATAACATATATGCAAGACGAAACTCATGACTATGAGGAACACTGTGTCAAGGAAGATCAATATCAAATTCAAGTTCACATCAATCACTCACTCGATGATGTCATAGGAGAGTTACACAAAGGAAAATCATTAAGTGAGAATACCTATAGAGCAATCATCTGAAGTAATCTATATTTGACTGAAACATACCTAATTTATGTCTGAGTGTAGGAATGTGTGCAAGATACCAAGTTGCACTAAAGGAATCACATATTCATGCTATGAAACATATCCGTAAATATGTTAAAGGAACACTTGATTGTGGGATAAACTTCACTAATGAAACTAACTCGAACCTTGCAGGATTTTGTGATGCAGATTGGGCTGGATGTCTAGATGATAGGAAGAGTACATCAAGAGGTTGTTTCTTTTTAGGAAATAATGTTATCTCATGGCATAGCAAAAAACAAAATTGTGTATCTCTATCCACTACCGAAGCAGAGTATATCGCACTTGGAAGACGTTGTACTCAATTAATGTGGATGAAACAAATACTCACTAACTACGGTATTCATTCACCAACTAAAATTTATATAACATATTGATCTTAACTACCCGACTTTGCCCTTACCCTACCGTACCCGCCATTACCCGACCCTTACTTTTACAAGTATGTTTTGGGTATTAATTTTTCATACCCGAACTACCTGTACCCGACCCTACCCACTAGTATCCGAAATGGACACCCCTATATGTGGTTATGTAAACTACATGAGATCAAAAATAAACTCAAAATAAAAGCCTATGTGATTGAGTCTGACGATTACATATTGAGTGATCTAGTGGTGTGACAGCTACTCAGCTGAGAAAAAGTGCTACTCATTAAAGTTACATGTTGTAAGTATCTAATTTTGTTATATATATGTGCTTCATACAAAAACTAAACCTCTGAACACTTCTAAGCCTTGTTATTTAACTTGTTCGTAAATATTTTGGTTTAACTGCTCAATTGATTCTCATGGGATCCTCACTAAATCATTGATATTTTGTTACTTAGTCTCTGTCAAGTTACGAAACATAATGCATACTAGATCTAAACTAAAATCATTCTAGTTTTATTGTGTTTTCCAAGTCATCAATATTATGATCTTAAGCCTATGAGATATTTCAGAACATTGTGCATAGTAAATATGGGATCTCAACTTGTTCTATGCTTTTTTATATCTACACAGAGAATCAGAGGTGTAGGATATGGGCTGCGCCCAGGCCCAATGGGCATAGACCATCCCAGAAGCCCATC
>OVBE01009821.1:0-15637 GCA_900406425.1 Iberis pinnata
TATATATATATATATATTGTTTACTGATACGTATTGGGCCAAGCCCATATTAGAAGCATGTTAGCTTTAATCACATGTTAACATGTACATATAAAGAACATTCTATATAATATTATTTGCTTTACTTTTTATATTAAAATTATATGTATATCTTATAGAACATATACTTTAACCCATCATATTTATGTGATCCAATTTGCGTAGGAGTGTGATCATGTTGGATCACATTATACAAGTAATAGATTCATAGAACATAGATTATAAGCGATCTCAAGCAAGATATTATAACCACCTAATATTATATGATTGTCAAACTTTGACACTAAAACTTTTTCTAGAGTAAGTACAAAAGATTTCAGCACATTCCCAACAGTTTCTCCAGCTTAACCATTTTCCTTAAGAATAGTGTGACGTCAAATGACTTAGCCGTATTTTCTAGCGAGCTCAATTTTTTTTTGAATTTGTGCGAGCTGAATTGGGTGTCATTATATGTGAATAATTTGTATGGTAATTTGGGACAGCATATGAAGGTTTTCCAAACGAAATTCTGGACCCCGGTCCCTGAAATTTGGCGTAGGCCTTATGTTCGACCACTACAAGCATGGATCTATATTGTCTCGATGTTGGAAACGATATGATGATATCAATCATCCAATGCATGAAGGGTTATAGTGTGGTATAGGTTTGAAGGAGCTCGGTGGGTAGGTGACTTGAGGGGGCACGACTTTGGCACTTCTCACACTTCAGCGTGTAGTTACATCAATCGTCCATTATAATCAACTAGTATGGCCATGTTTTCTGAATTTTAATGTCAATGCTCATCCGCTAGAGTGATTATTTCCCACGCCGTCATGTGTTATGGCCATGAATGTCGTTATTTTGTACACAACGATGCAGACAAGAAAAATTCTCATTTAGTCTCGACGGAGGAGCCTGTCGTACATCATTACTTAGTGGGTCGCCTTTGTTATGAGTCGTCTTGCTAACCATTCATTTTATCCTTGTTAGAGAAGTATAGTTTGGTCTCGTCTCTCTAGTCGAGAACGGGCAGTGTCAGTGTCGCTTACGATTTGTATTACTTCTACCGAGGTGCTTAGTCGCGCTATTTCTTTGATTAGTATAATTTTTCACTCACCTCAATTGACAAGGGTAACATGACCAGGCCATCGACGCCCTGATTTTCGCTTCTTGGGATTTTGAGGATTTCGATGTGGTCGAAGTCTCAAGCTAGGCTTTCAAAGGTTCGGAGGTGTCATTCATTCTCTTGCTTTTGGCATCATAGTCTCCGTTGAACTGGCTCATGGAAAGTTGTGAGTCGTAATAAGTGTTATTCTGTCTTTCCCTGGCGCTCTTGGCTAGTTGTAGTCCATGCATTGACGACTTTGTATTCGACCTCGTTGTTGGATGCGATGAAGCTTAGGAAGAAGAATTGCTCGAGGATTTTTCTAGTTGGTGATTGTAAACACATTCCTATGATTGATCCCAGAGAGTGTGATTAACCGCCGACGTGTAGTGACCATACTGTTGGTGTTTCCTCATCTTCGATAAGCTATGTGGTAGCTTGATGATGATGTCTGGTAATACTTGGGATTTGGTGATTTTTTCCCCCTAAAGCCGATGATAAACTGTTTATCTTTAACCTTTGCTTTTGATTCTCTTATTCTGATCAATACCATCAAGAAGAGAGGAATTGTAGCGGAGCCTTTCGGCAGACATCTTTAATCTTTCAAAGAGTTTTGTAAGCTACTTAACGAATAAATAATTTTATAGACATTAAATACTAACATTAATTAAACATACCGTAATTTCAGTAGTTACGGTTTATATTATGTGCCCGGTCTTGGTACTTCTGACGGAGTGGGAGGGTCGGGTTCGATTTCCTCTCCAATCACCCCTCTTCTCAGCCATGTACTCATATTCCAGAATCAGTTTCTAGGACATCAGTATCCGATTCCTCCGGGGCCTCAGGTTCCTCTGGTGCATATGTCACTAGAGGAACTATTGGTGCAACCTGGGAGGGAGGAGTTGACATTTCTAGATCCCCTACTCATAGACGGGGCGACGTGGTGTGGTCCCTCGGACAACGGGATGACCAAATGCATCATGAGAATGATACATAATCTCCTGAAGAAGCCATTTAAGAAGTTCGTCTTGATGCTAGAGGACGATAAGAAGATTTGGTTGCGGCACTTTGCGGTAAATATTTTTCAATATGTTTATGCTAATTAACAACAAGTACAACAGTATCTAACTAATTTAAACATTTGTAATCATATAGCAAGAGTTCAACTGGCGTCCTTCTATTATCGGCTTGGTCTGGGCTGAGTTCAGGGCGAAGACGGCCCGAGTCTACAACAACCACTTCTATACCTGGAAGAGTATGTGGAAGAAGCAAGGCAAGAAGGCGAAGGAGATGCCCAAGATCCTTTTCGACGATCTCGTTAAGTATTGGTCTAAACCCAAGACTATACAAGTCTGCTCGACAAACAAGGAGAACCGCTACAGCACCCGCAACAGTCTAGGCATTGCGACCACAAACTTGGGTGCTAAGAGTAGCGTCACTCGTGACCAGGAGCTGGTAAGAAAACACATACACTATAGTTATTTTTAAAATTTAATCAGATTAGAAATATAAACTAAAACTTTAAACATTTAAATAGACTCCAAAGAAGGGGCGGCGATCAACCCCCCTCGAGCTTATGGAGGACATTCACACAAACTGGAAGACGGGACATGTTCAGGATCTCATAGCTAAGGATGTGCTTGAGACGACCAAGAGGATTATAGACAACATGGGGGCAACTCAATAGACACCCGGATATCCCGCTTGACATGCAGTACGAGGTCATGACCGAGGTAAGTTTTTCTATAAGTTAAATTTTTAATTTGGTTTTTTTTTTCAGACGATGAAGAAGTCAAAGGGGCGCGTGTTCGGTCTTCTTTTTATAGATCTTAGCATTCTCATATGCTTCAAGCGTTATCTCATCTAGCTCACCAAGTTGAAACTCTCTTTTCTATTTGGCACTTTTGATGTCAAAATTCAGCAATTTGACAGTCCACATAGCCTTATATTCCAAATCAACCGGGAGATGGCAAGCCTTGCCATAGATAAGGTTAAATGGTGTTGTGCCTAATGGAGTCTTGAATGCGGTCCTATATGCCCACAAATCATCATCCAACTTAATTGACCAATCTTTCCTAGTTGTACCAACCGTCTTTTCAAGTATGGCCTTGATTTTCTTGTTGGAGACTTCAACTTGGCCGCTTTTTTGAGGATGGTAAGGTGTGGCTACCTTGTTCTTAATTCCATGTTTCCTCAACAAGCCTTCAAACACCTTATTGATGATGTGTGATCCCCCATCACTAATGACAACCTTTGGGACTCCAAACCTTGGAAATATGATGCTCTTGAACATTTTCAACACCACTTTGGCATCATTGGGGAGGCTTGCAATAGCTTCCACCCATTTCGACACATAGTCGACTGCTACTAGGATGTAGCTATTTCCATAGGAGGATGGAAATGGTCCCATAAAGTTAATCCCCCACACATTGAAGATCTCTACTTCCATGATCGGGTTTTGGGGCATTTCATTCTATTTGCCAATATTTCCCGCTCTTTGACAAGAATGACATCGCAAGATGAATTTGTGAGCGTATTTAAAAATGATAGGCCACCAAAAACCAGCTTGTAGGACCTTAGATATCGTCTTGAAAGTGGCAAAACGCCCACCATATGTTGATCCATGGCAATGTTGAAGGATTCCTTCAACTTCTTTTTCAGCAACACATCGCCTATAAAGTCCATCCTTGTTCAAGGTGTAGAGATATGGTTCATCCAAAAATACTTTGTGACTTCTTTGAAGAACTTCTTCTTTTGGTACCCTTCTAAAATATGCGGTTCTTTCTCACAAACCAAGTAATTAACGATGTCGGCATACCAATGTTCGTTCCATCCGGAAACAGCTACTTCTCCAAGAGTACAATCCGAAATTACGAACTTGTTCAACTTGTTCATTTGTGGAGATATCGACATCAATTTCTCCTCGGGCAATGAGTTGTCAATATGGAACTTGTCCTCGATTCTCAACCTTGAGAGTTGATCGGAAACTCCATTCTCAACACCTTTCTTGTCCTTGATCTCAAGATCAAACTCTTGTAACAATACGTTCCACCTCAGAAGTCTCGATTTAGCATCTTTCTTGGCTAGCAAATGTCTTAACGCATCATGGTCGGTGTAGACAATGACCTTAGAACCAGCCAAGTAAGATCTAAACTTCTCAAATGCAAAGAAAATTGCAAGAAATTCCTTCTTAGTTGTAGCATACTTCACTTGGGTAACATCCAATGTCTTGCTTGCATAGTAGATAACATGAAGCTTCTGTCCTTCCTTTGTCTAAGAACCACTCCTATAGCATAGTCACTTGCATCGCACATGATCTCAAACGGAAAATCCCAATCGGGTGGTTGAACTATTGGGGCACTTATCAACTCCTTCTTGATCTTGTTGAAGGATTCAAGACATGCATCATCAAAGTTGAAATCCACTTCCTTGCATAAGAGTCTTGTCAAAGGTCTAGAAATCTTATAGAATTCCTTGATAAATCTCCTGTAGAAACCGACATGTCCTTAAAAACTTCTAATCCCCTTCACCGAGTTTGGTGCTCCTAGACTAGTCATAACGTCTATCTTTGCCTTATCCACTTCAATACCATTCTCCGAGATTTGATTACCCAAGAATATACCATCTCTAACCATGAAGTGATATTTTTCCCAATTGAAAACCAAATGGGTCTCCTCATACCTCTTAAGTACCCTGCATAGATTAGCTAAACACACACCAAAAGAAGAACCATAGACCGAAAAGTTATCCATAATCACTTCAACTACATTCTCAATCAATATGAAAATATGGACATCATGCAACATTGAAATGTGGCTGGAGCATTACATAGCCCAAATGGCATTCTTCGGTAACCGAAGGTACCGTAAGGGCAAGTAAAGGTGGTATTTTCTTGGTCTTAGAAATGAATGGGTATTTGGAAAAATCTAGAATACCCATCCAAGAAACAGTAATATGGGTGGTTTGCCAATCTTTCTTGCATTTGATCAATGAAAGGTAGGGAGAAATGGTCTTTTCTAGTTTTCTTGTTAAGTTTTCGGTAATCAATGCACATTCTATGTCCGGTTATGGTTCGGTGGAGATTAATTCATTATTTTCATTTTTTACTACGGTTATACCACCCTTTTCGGAACAACGTGAACCGGAGAGATCCAAGTGCTGTCCGAGATTGGGTATATAATACCGGCATCGAGGAGTTTTAAGATTTCTTTCTTAACCACTTCTTTCAAGTTTGGGTTTAATCTACGTTGATCTTCAATAGAAGACACAGACTCATTCTCTAGATGGATTCTATGCATGCACAAAGTTGGTGAAATTCCCTTTATGTCATCTTAGTAATAACCTATTTCTCTCCTATATTTCTTCAATTCATTCACCAAACCATCAATCTCATCAACACTCAAATCATCATTGACAATTACCGGGTTAGTAGAGTTATAACCAAAAATACATACCGGAGACCTTTAGGTAAAGGTTTGAGTTCTACCTTTGGAGCTTTGAGCGCACTTCAATCCTCGGTTAGGCTAAACTTACCATTGCTACCTTCATTTTTGGGAGAAAGTGAGTTGGTGCAAGTTTGTCTCAAGTGAGGAGCATCTTTTAACTTCACCTCTTCTTCTAAGATCTCATGAGAGTCAAGTCTTTCACTTATCCTTTCAACTTTGGCATTGAGAGTTCTTTTCTCATTAGGCTTAATAATTAAAGCCAATTGTAAGGTGTCTTCAATAGCTACCTCCTCCAAGTACTCATTGGCAAGATCATCCATAGTCTCAACATAGAAGACTTGACCATCAATTGTTGGTTTCTTCATATCTCCTTGATGTCATATTGTTGCACATGATCTTTTCCCAAATGCAAGTCAATATTTCCATTCCTAACATCAATGATGGCTCCATCGGTTTCCAAGAATGATCTACCAAAGATGAGTGGATCTCTTGGTTCTTCCTCCATCTCCAAGACTACAAAGTCGGTTGGAATTTTGGTGTTCCCTAGTCTCACCGGGAGATCTTCCAACATTCCAATTGGTACTCTTACGGATCTATCGACCAACACCAGAGAGATCCTACAAGGTTTAAATAAAAAGAAGCCAAGTTTCTTAGCAATTAAGTAAGGCATTAAGCTAACACTAACTCCTAGATCACATAAACATCTATCAAAACTAAAAGGTCTTAGAGCAGAAGGAAGAGTAAAACTCCCTGGATCTTTAAGTTTCTTTGGAGAATTGTTCCGGTTTATGATTGCACTACACTCCTTTGAGAGAATGACCATTCCTTCCAAGGTCCTAAGCTTCTTCTTGATTGCATCCTTCAAAAACTTTCTATAATGGGGACCAAGCATGAAAGCATCAATGATTGGCATAGCGATTTGAACTTCTTTCATTTGCTCTTCAAATTGACCTCTATACTTCTCTATTAGTTTCTTCTTAAAGCGACCCGGGAATAGAAGTTTTGGTTCATAAGGAGGTGGCTCATAACCTAGTTCATTTGGTCTTCACATGGTTCTTCATCATTCTCAAAGGAAATAATCTTCCCCCCATCTGGATTCTTATTGTCCCCAATAAGAACTCTTGGTGGAAACTCTTTGCCACTCCTAAGTGTGATGGTATTAATGTACTCCTTGGGGTTGGTTTTCAGATTTTCTTGGAAGTTGGCCCATTGGTCGTTTGGAGGTAGAAGGGATTTGAGCCACTTGATTATCCAAAGCCTTTAAGTGAGAAGCCATGCTTTCAATCTTGGCATTTAAGTTATCTGTTCGAGCGGCGATGTCCTTCTTGAAAACTCCAAGATCAATGGCAATTTTTCCTTGTCATTCGAGAAGTTGCCTCAACAATTGGTTTGTTTGATCATAAGCATTGGAGTTAGAAGAACTCCCTTGAGGTTGTTGTTGACGAACTTGAGGATTGGAGAAACTCGGTGGCTTGGTGAAGTATTGGGGTTTTGGTTGGAGACCTCCTTGATTGTTTAATTGAGGCTTTGGTTGAAAGCCTTGTTGTCGTTGTTGCTTCAGAGGGTAGTGTTGGTCTTGTGGGTTAGCAACATTGGGGTTGCGGTATGAGAGACTAGGGTTTTGTTGGTAGTTTTTGTACCATTGGTTGTAACCTTGATTACCCACATAAGCTAAGTCTTCTTGAGTGGCTTCCTCTTGAGGTTGCTAGTCTTCTTGAGCATCACCAATAAAGTTGACAGCTCCTTGTTGATAAAGGATGAACTTGTCAAGCTTTTCTTCTAAAGTTTTGAATTCTTTTCTGTAGTCCTTATGAAGAGAAACAGCTCTAACCGAACGGTCATAGTCTTCCCCGTAGTTGTTATTGCTTTGTGCCAAATTCTCAACAAGCAACAAAACATCAGCTTCAGTTTGACTAAAGAAGTTAGCTTAGTGTCAAGCATCATCCGGTACTTAGGGGCAATTCCGCGATAGAGAGTACTAAGTAGGCTCTCACCCGAGAATCCGTGATGTGGATATTGGATAGTGTATCCCTTAAAACGTTCCCAAGCTTCCCCAAAAGATTCAATTTCGCGTTGCACAAATCCTGAAATTTCGTTCCAGAGTCTCGCGGTTTGGGAGGTTGAGAAGAACTTGGTGAGAAACGCTTTCTTTCAAGCGTCCCAAGTGTCAACCGAATCGGTTGGAACGTTTTTCTCCCAAGAGTGGGATTTCTCTCCCAAGGAGAAAGGAAAAAAAACGCATCTTAAAGGTGTCTTTGGTCACACCATTGATCTTCACCGTGCTACACAACATATCAAAGTTATCCCGGTGGTCCAAAGGATCTTCATTCGGAAATCCATGAAACTTTACATTCTGAACCATATTGACGAGGCTAGATTTGTATTTCAAAATTGTTGTTGGTGATTGGTGGTGAACAAATGCCGGTGCATTGAGCATGGTGATTCGAGGCATCATTCGTTTTAATGGTGCGTGGTCGGTTGTTGTTTCCAACACCTTTGTCATCTTCATTGTTTGCATGTGGGTTTTCCATTTCCAAATCCAAACGTTGAATGTGAGAAAGACGCTCTTGTGCTCTTCATTCCCAAGTGTATTGACGTTCGAGCGCACGAATGTCTTCAACTAATGGAATGAGATTTGTAGGTCCTCTGCTTCTCAGGTTCATACACCTGAAGTGCACAAACAAAGAAAAGTAGAGATATGAGTAAAGTAAAAGAAAGTGAACTTAGTCCCAAACAAATTCAAAGTACTAATAGTTAAAAAAATCCTGAAAAAGGTAACAACGCCAATTCGATAAACATAAGTTCGCCTAAGCAATGTCTAAGCAAATAACTTAAGTCTATATGTCATTATAGCACTTACGAATCAATCCAAATTCAGGGGGTTTAACACACTAATCCTATATGGATCTTATCTAGTCTAAGCCATTAAGATTGACTGGATTCAAACATTCAAACATACTTAAAATAGAAAGTCAACAAAAGTGAACAGAAATTCAAAAGTGAACTTAAATCAACAAAAGTGAACAGAAATAAAAAATCAAAATTTAAATATAAAATGGCTAAGCAAATGGCATAGGTTATTGATTTGGTTAATTAAGTAATTTCCCATGATGTTCAATACTAACTATTAAGTCAATCCTTGATCTAAGATTCCATAAATAGACTAATCCATTCTCATGGCACTAATCATTTCCCTAATCATGCAATTAAGTCAATCCTTGATCTAAGATTCCATAAATAGACTAATTCCATAAAAGAGTGTAAATAGTGTTCAAAAAAGGCATTGGGTTAACCCATAAACATTTGGGTTAGCCCAATTAAAATTAGGGTTAAACCAAAAAGGGGCAAGTCTAAGATTGAATTTTCCAACGCGTATCAGTTTGGGCTGACTGATGCACCAAACCGATATTGAGTTTCTTCGTTTATACCAGTTTGAGAAAATCGGTACACTATACCGCTGCGTAGTCCCTGTCTATTTTTCGCTCATCGTACCGGTCTGGCTTGATCGGTACATTAAACCGCTGCATGTTCTGTTTTGCCTGTACCGGTTTAGACAAACCGGTACACTAAACCGGTACACCTCTGTTTTCCATCTTTTTGCACCTTTTTAACTCCTTCGATCTCCGTGTCCGGTTCTTTCGTTTCTATCACATGTAGAAATGAAATGCAACTGCATATGCATACTAACTAACCCAGATGCACATAAATCTACCTAGAATGAATGCAAAACAAGAGTAAAAACATGCTAAAATATAGTATATCAGACATGATGAGAGAAAATAAGAGAAGACAAGGAGGGGAGATGAGAGCAGTCGACATCATCGGTGGTATGGTCACTCGTCAGAGTAAAAAATACTAAAAACTAGGATTTTTCGAGAGATAATTTTTTTTTTCCATTTATAAGGCTTTGAATGTTTGTTACGTTTTTGATGTAGGGTGTTATTGTCCTACTATGTAACACCATTCAACATCATAATTCTGCACCATTTATACTGTATAAATTGCAACGCTTATTTTATATGAACCATATTTTTTCAATTGCACTTTACCCTCACCGCATTACTTTATCTATTATTTGATCAATTGTATTTTTTATTCGAGACGGACGAACCAATACATTATCGCTATTCATACATCATAAAATGCTACAAAATACTACGTGTATATAAGCTAAATATTAGTAAATTATTTTAAAACACATCTATAGATGAATGATGAAAGAGGAACTATTAAGTGGGCATAAATGTTTGTTACTACTGAAATAAAACAAGAAGTGCAAGACAGTTTTGGAGAAGTAGAAATGCGGGACAATTTTCTTGTAAAAAGTAATACTTTTTTGCGTTAAAAAAGAAAAGTGGTGTGGTTTGTAGTTGAGGTTAAATGATATGATTCGAATGCGAATTTATTTTTGTAATGTTTTAGAAAATATATGTTAATGTTGCTTTAAAATATTTTGTTTCAAATTAATTCTATTTTTGTTTTCCTGTTCAAAGTTAATTCTTTATTTTGTAATTTTTAAAATGTAAGAATTGACTTTAAACATCAAATAAACTAAGAACAAAGACATATCCAAATAATAAGTGAAAAATACAAAAAATAATTAAAAAAAATAATAATAATATATTTCAGACACTAAAATTATTGTGTAAGATTTAACATTTAAATAATTTTAGAATTTTTAAGTAGTGGATAAATACATTGTTTAAATATTGTGCACCACTTATTATTTTGTTACCAATCAAACATTATTTTGTACGCTTATTGTGCAAAAACCGTATTTATTTTGCAAATATACAAAACTGCAATTTACTCGCACAACACTATTTGATCCGCAGTTGTATCCGATGCTTCCATTCGAAGCCTAATTATCACCAATGCAAAGCTTTGCATGAGATATTACTTTGAAATATACACAATGTATGAAGAAGCAAAAGAGTATGAATGCGTACATCGGTCCATATTCTGATTCTATAATGTATAATAATGGTGGAATCTAAAATCAGATGACTATTTCTCTATATATAGTGTTGTATATAGTATTCTTTTCTCATATTCTTAGACTTCCGAAGAAGTGGCATCTGTTATACATAGAGGAGGATAATCCTATAAGCATATGCGGTTTGATTGCACGGTTATAAAATGAGTAGAAGTTGTTAGAACAAATTAATATCTGAGGAGTAATTTGTTGGATGAAAGAAATCAGTAAAAGGGAAATTCAACTTTGGCAAGGAAACTACAAATAGTGAGAGAACATTACTCACAAGATTGAAGTTGAGTCTTTTCCCAAAGGAGAGTGTGTTCACTGAAACTTTGTAAATCAGATTCCTTTTGTTCTGCACTAATATTTGCTTCTACTTAATTTCAGCTGTTTTTTTTTAAAAAATTCTTATTTGCAAATCAGATGCTTCTACCATTTAAGAATAAACAACTATATTTGTAATTTTGTTAGAATCAAAACAGTAAACTATTTTGTTCTGCTTGACTAATATTGCAGCCATTACTTAGTGTCGGTGATGTCTCTGCATTTTAGTGGTTTTGAGATGCTATTTACCATCATTTTAGGGTTACTTTTATGTCAACAAGTTGCATTTCTAGGACATTCTTTCGTAAATTTGCATTTTTAGGGAATTCTGTATTAGCATTCGCATACATGTTCATTTTGAAAAATTTTCAGGACTTCAGGAAGTTCTCAGAACATTATTGCAAATTTGGAGAAGGAAAGGAAAATGCATGAGATGGAACAAACTCAATCAAAACCAGGCCAACATCTTTATCGAGCCAACCAAGTTAGTGATCAAGCCATGCAAAATGTCATCGAGCCGCGTTAACTCAACATCGAGCCGAATCTTCACCAAGCCAGCTCGATCATGCCGAAGCCAACTTCATCGAGCCAAGTCTTCATCACGACGAGCCGGACATAACCATGCACACAACCAGCCTCGATCACCCGAAGCTCACCCGGCGCGATCTCCTATCTCGACCAAGACTTCGTCTTCGCGTCCTTTGGCTCGATCACATCCCTCGAAGCACCCTCGGCCTTCTTCCCTTGATCACGTTTCTGCAGACATCCCTCGAAGAGGGTTTCAGAACGTTTCTGCACGAACCAGACAAAAAGACCAAGGCCAATCATTACGTTTTGTATTTTAGCGATTCTTAGGGTTTTTTCTAGAAATGCTATATAAACCCCAAAACGCCTACTTTTAGGTTAAGCTTTATTTTTTGTTCCCATTTTGGGTTTGTTCTTAGGTTTAATATTCTCTATGTTTTGCTTTGATGTTCTAGGTGATAAAACTCTGATTTTCTTATAAAAATCTTGATTATCTTCTAATTTCTTCATCTTCTTGTTTAGTTTAAGGTTGTGATCTATCTGGTGCATTATTGATCTTCTATTTTCCATCTTAATCTCGTTTTTGTCCTGATCATTATTTATGGGTTTGTTACTATTTCATTGCTGCTCTGTTTTTCTGGGTTGGTGTTCTTGCTGTTCTTCATCTTCATCTCTTGCATCTCTGATTTTTCATCTTGATCATCATCCTCTGGTTTTTCTGACTTTGCTGTTCTTACTGTTTTTCATAGTTGACTTTCGATCAGGATGTTTGGTTTCTTGTTCTTACTGAGGATGGGATAGACTGGTTGGGATTTCTTGTTCCCTCTAGGCTCCTAAGTTTGATTGCATATAGATCCCTTATGTTTCATTGCTCTTCATGCTGATTTCTTTATGATCAATTGAAATATGATTTTAGGCATTTCAGCACTCAGAAGGTGTTCCATGAAATGCCTGAACATGGTGATTTCAGAGATTTTCATATCCTAGCCTAAGAGATTAGATGTTTAGGGTGCTTATTGGCTTTAGTAGATTGGTTCTTCATGCCTACTAGGTAGTGGACCGTTAACGAGAGTTAGTATGGTGATTGCTTATGATGATACCATTTATCAAGAGATTGAACTTGGTTGCATATGAATCTGTTGTCTATGGCTAGCTCATTGTCAGAGGTATGTTAGGAGTTTAGGTAGTTCAGGAAAGATCACTGTTCATTTACCCCCACCCTTAGGGACTGCCTTCTTTGATGCTTTTGGCCCCTATTTTCTTCCCTGCTTTTACTTTACTTGTTGTTTTTCCTTAGTTTCAGTTTATAAATATTAGTTTTCATGTCTTGTTTATTTTCCGCATACTTTCTTGTTTAGGATTATTAGACAACAACTCACTTTCTAATTTGACTTGAATTAGTATAATTCATCTGCATCTACAGTGGTTAATACTTGACTGAATTGACACCTATCTATGATATAATGACATGATAATGTGGATAGGAAATTGACACATAAAAATCCTCTTATCAATTTGGCGCCGTTGCCGATTGAGTGTTTGATTGTTACATTATGGATTTTGGATCTATTGAGATCAAGTTTCTTTTCTACTACCATACTCACCTTATTTTCTTTTGTTTCCTTTGTTTTTAGGTACTTGCATAGCTGTGTATGAACCTGAGAAGCATAGGACCGACTGACTTAATTCCACTAGTTGAAGACATTCATGCTCTTGAAAGGGAATACTCTCGCTCAAGACGTGAACAAGAATGCTTGGAAAATTTACGAAGGTTGGATTTGCAAATGGAGGACAATGCTAACCGCAATAACCTGCACATTATTGGTGCTGGTGACAACCCGAAAACTCACACCCAACGTCATCGAATCAATCCACCCGCTGTACAGAACAACAACTTCGAGATCAAGCACAACTTGATTGCAATGGTGCAGGGGAAAAAGTTCCATGGTCTGCCTATGGAGGATCCACTCGACCACCTGGACGAGTTTGACCGCTTCTACAGCCTCACCAAGATCAACGGTGTGAGTGAGGACGCTTTTAAGTTACGTCTCTTCCCATTCTCTTTGGGAGAGAAAGCACATCAATGGGAGAAGTCTCTTCCTGGGAACTCCATCACCATCTGGGATTCTTGCAAGAAAGCTTTTCTTGCTAAGTTTTTCTCCACATCTCGTACAACAAGACTGAAGAATGATATCTCTGGATTCGCACAGCGGAATGCTGAAACCTTCTCTGAAGCATGGGAATGCTTCAAGAACTACACTATGCAATGTCCTCATCATGGTTTCAGCAAAGCATCAGTCCTCAACACACTCTATCGTGGTGCTCTACCAAAGATAAGAATGTTGCTTGACACTGCAAGCAACGGCAACTTCCTCAACAAGAGTGTTGATGAAGGTTGGGAACTTGTGCAAAACCTAGCTCAATCTGATGAGATATATAGTAAAGACTATGACCGCACACCTTGTGGTGGCTCTGAAACGGATGATAAGACAAGGAAGGATATCAAGGCTCTGAATGAGAAGCTGGACAGGTTACTATTTGGTCAACAACACCAAGTTCACTTCATCACTGATGAAGAGCATTCAGATTCCGGCTGGGGAGGCTAACCAGCAAGAGGAGATAAGCTATGTGCAGAATCAGGGTGGCTATAACAAGGGTTATATCAACTACTCCAACAACCCTGGTCTTTCATACCGCAACAACAACATTGCCAACCATCATAACCAAGTCTACCCACCGCAGCCACAGAAACCTATTCAACCATTCATCAACTATGCTCAGAACCGTGGTTTCTTCCCAAAGCAACAACAACAAGGTAGTTTCCAGTAACCACAACAACAGTAGCAACAAGCTGGTGCACCTCCTGGTTTTACCTCTACCCCACCTCCAGCTCAAACTTCCAACATTGAGACCATGTTACAACAGATTCTTCAAGGTCAAAACAATAGTGTCATGGAGACATCCAAGAAGTTTGGTAACCTCAACCACAAGATGAATGAATTGAAAACGCATATCGATTGTTCATACAATGACCTTCATCAGAAGTTTGACACTTTGACCTCTAAGGTCAAGTTTCTGGAGAGTATGGGTGCTTCCTCTTCTGCACCCAGGCCAACAACTCAACTTCCAGGGAAGTCTGTTCAAAACTCCAAGGATTATTCTCATGTTAACACCATCACCTTACGAAGTGGGAAAGTGTTACTACCTCGCCAAGCTGTTCTTAACACTGAGGACAATGTTGATCAAGATGGGGAGGAATTGTGTTTACATGAAACTAAAGACAAAGAACCTGCAAAGACGGATTCTCGGAAGCTATCACAACCACCATCAGTTGTTGTTATCAAGCCATGTCCAGTTGAACAACCACATGCAACGCAGAAGAAGGATACACCCCGAACCAGAATTCACCGCTAAAGAAGGAAGCCGAGTCTTCGAGAAGAAGGCAGACAGGTGACTGAACATGGTGTGGCTGCTGGGATCCCTCAAGTACAACATGAACAGGGCGGACTGGATCAGCAACCACAACAATCTGAAGCATCAGGTTCCACCCCAGCTTACAACACATAAACAATGGATGCCTACATCTCCTCCAACTTCTTCATCCCTTACTGAGGTCCATCTCCATCCACCCGACCATTGTATAATCCATTTCATTGCATGTGTTTACGCTTTCATGTTTTCATAAGTGTGCTTTATGTTTTTGTTGCCTATCATCCTCCTGAACGCTCCTGAGAATTTGGATTACACAAGACACTGTGTAATTCGAGTTTGGGGGAGAGTTCAGGAGCTATCTCATGAATTTTTCATGTTTGTTCCTTTATCTCCAACCTTACATAGCACCTGCATATCATTTAAGCAATAGAAAAACCATAAAAATCTGATTTTTTTTTGAAAATTGTCTTTCAAAAATAGAGTGTTCATGTAGTTGCATTTAGGATGTTAGAATATTAAGTTTGTCATTTGCATCTTCATAAGGAACTAGGAAGATAGTAACCTTGTAAGTATGTTGTTTTCTCATAAAATGTAAGTGCCGTGGTTATTAGTCATCTAATGCATCTTGAACTAGTCTGAAGTAAAACTGCACCATGCTTGGAATGTGAACTTGCATGATCATTTATCTCTTGAAGCACGTTGTGATTTGAATTTTGCCCCTATCTATTAGAACTCTAATTTAAATGTATAGTTTGTTGAAATTCAAGTGTATAAGATCAAGAATGATGAAGAATCATGAAGGAGAAAGAG
>OVBE01009822.1:0-15637 GCA_900406425.1 Iberis pinnata
TGTTATATCACATCAATGTTTCCGCTGTTGAGCTCTGCACACACTTTCACTCGGTTACGTGCACAAGTTCAGTTAAGTGGTTGATAACTCACAATGTCGTGCACAATCTTTTTTTTAATTGCTCCTATTGATCTTCATGATTTCTCTTTCATCCCGATCTTTCTCTAATATCAAGTGTTTGCTTAATATTGGCTTTTGATCTCATCACAGGGTTCTGAGGGAGGCTCATCTATTTTGCAATGTATTTTGTGTTAACCATTCGTCATGTCTCTATTACTCTTTTTGTTGACATGATGTCAGGTTTGGTATGGCCCATTGGATTTTGTGTTCATCTTCACAATGAGTCGGTTGGCGGGAATGTGTTGTTTGCACTTCTAGGGTTACACATTCTCTATAAACTGTCACATCGGTTCATCTTCTTTAAAACAACAAAAAAACAGTCTTTCACCGGAAATTGTTCTTCCACATCATCATGAATCACCTTATCTCTGGGTTCTCTCATCTGGTGAAGCATGATGTTGCCCTTCCACCGGGGTCATCGTCATCCGGCTAAGATTCCAAATCTAACTCCTCTATGTGTGTTCCGGTTCCGACTGTTTCTACCACCACTGCAACCCCTGACTTTGAACTCTGTTGTTAGTTCTTCGTGACCCAAATCCAGCGATTGTGTCTGGTCAATCGATTACCACATCTACAACGTCTCCTGATCATGCCTTTCATACTCCTGGTGATGGTGATTCTGAGACAGCATCTCAAATTTTTGTGCATGCAAGTACTGTTTTGGCCTCCACTTCTCACTCCAAGCGTCACTCAGTGGCTCCTAGTCAGGCTACCCGACGTACACGCTCTCGCACTCATGCTACGACTCATGCTTCACCACCTTTTTTTGACACAACTCGCTTTTTCTCTGATCTATCTCGAACGTGGTATGATATCTTTCACACTATCTCTCTGGTTCCTGAACATAATATAGATCTCACTGTTCAGCCTAACCACATTGAACCAATGCTTCAAAATTTTGGCTGTCTAAGTACCATTCTTGGGCTACCGAAGTTTGTTCATTCGGTTGTGTGTGAATTTTTGGCACATTTACCGTCTAAGCATACTGAACTCACCTCTATGCTGATCTGGGTCTGGGGTCGTTCCTATGCCTTCTCGGCAATTCACATTAATCAGGCTCTTAGGTTGGATGATTTTGATGATCGAGCGTTTGAAGCAGATGCTAATGTAGTCTCTAAATACACACTGGAAGCGTTCCTTACTGACGGGATTGTCATCTCTTGGTATGATCTAAAGACTACTCACTTTGCTCCTGAAAAAGCTGCTCTGTACAAGAGTTGTTGTCACAATTGGTTGCCTACCAAGAACACCACTTACAAGATTGTCTCTCGTGCTTGCTTGGTGTATCGGATCTTCCATGGGATTCCAATTGATTTTGGGCATCTGATCTACAAGCAGCTATAGTAAAGAGGGTATGAGCCAGACACCAAGTACTATCTGCCCTTTCCTTCACTGATCTTCCGACTATCGCAACACCAGCACCCTGTGTCTCTCAATGCCTTTGAATGCCTTCAATCTTTACCAATGTATCATATGGATCCACGGCTAGGCACGCCTACAGGAAATCCTGACTCCCTATGCCAAGTAGTCATTCAGGCTATTCGCATTCTTCAACGAGCACTTGACTTAGGTAAGTTGTCTGCTCCTTTTATTCATCTTTCATTTCGATTGTTTTGACTGAGTTTTGCTACCAAGAAGGGGGAGATCAGGCTGAAGAAGATCAAAATGGTTAAGATGTAGATGCAGACCAATGACAGTTCTGATTACTTAAGCTTAGTGTCTAAATTTGTTTTTTGTTGTTACATTTGTGTTAGGCTGAACCATGTTCGATTTAGGGTGTTTTTTTGGTTTGTTGTTTTAAACCTAAACGTTTTCTCCTGATTAAGGATTGGTACTCGTTTTTTTTTTGAATCACAATTGTCTGGTTCAGTATCACATATGTCTCTACAAAATTGCTTTTAGTATTTCTCTCGATTATGATTGTGCAGGTGATGCTTGATTATCAAACTCAGTCAAAAAGGGGGAGATTGTAGATGCAAGAAATTGGTGACACAGCCTCAAGTGGATTCTCAACATAAGAAAGATCAGGAGAGAAACTTGGTGCTACTAAATGCGTTCAGGAATTGTAAGGTTGCGAATAAAGCAAAAGAGGAAAGGAAGATTATGAAATGTCTTGGAAAAGGGAATCGGATCAAGAGGAAAAAGGAAACAAACCCTAGGGTTTTTGATAGAAGGATAAAAGGTTGTGGAAGGTGTAAAGAAAAGGTTCGCCGAATAAAAAGAGAAGTTGGGGTTTTGGGTTAAGAGTATTGATGTGAGTTTTGGTGAGTGTCTTTGTTTTGGTTTGTGATTGTACAACACAAATGTATTGGAGAATAACTTGTGATACAAGATTAAAAAGAAACTCTTGTAATTGTATTTCAAGCTAGAAATAAAGTTTTTGTTAAGGGAAAAAGTTGTCTCTGTTTTTCAATCTTCATAACCAATTCCTCATACTTTATTCTTCTCATTTCATTAAACATTTATTGTTGAATGCTTGTCTTGAACTTTTCTTCCCATATCTCAATATTCGTGTGTCTCAATACTCCCTCTCAATCTTAACCATGGTGAATGGCTAAGCTTGGAACCATGAAATCCTATATCATTAAAAATCTTAGTATAGAAAACCACTTGGAACAAAACCGTACTAAGAGAAAATGATTATAGACTCCATGATTTAAGAGGATAATTCTTGACTAAGGTTTGTGAGTCCAAGTTTGGAATGGATGAACTCACATACCTTGAGACTTTCTGCCTTAGTGAAGATGTCCACCAATGGATCCGAGCTTTTTGTGTACAATAGAAGAATGATGCCTTTCTTAACCATTTTCCAAACCTTGTGACATTCCACCTATGTGTGTGTATTTCTATCATGAAACACAGTGTTGGAAGCAATGTGGATGGCTGCTTGATTCTCACAGCGCATTATGACAGGAGTCTTTGTCTCTATGCCCATTTCTTGAAGCAAACTCTTGAGCCACAACAATTCATTTATTAATTTCCTCATAGACCTATATTCGGATTTTGCACTTGAGCATGAAACGATCTTCTGCTTCTTGCTCCTCCAAGTGACTAAGTTTCCACCTAAGAAGGTAAAATAACTGTTGTTGACTTCCTATCAGCCCTATCTCATGTCCAATCCGCATCACAATATCCAATATTTTTTGTGTTCTTGTTGCAACCCATCCAAATACCTTGACCATCATCTCCCTTTAGATACCTCAATATCCTCTCAATCATATTCTGATGATGCATCTTAATTTGAAGCTTTCATGTGTTGGCTAACCTGGTTCACAGCAAAAAAATATCAGGCCTTGTTATAGTCAAACAGATAAGCTTACCAACCAGCCTTCTATATTGATGTTGATCATCATAAGGCTTGTCTTCAGTCTCGCCCTCTCTTGTGACTTTGTAACCATCTCCAATGTGAGTCTTACATGGTTTTGATCCAATCTTTCCTGTTTCACTCAACAAATCAAGTGTGTACTTCCTTTGAGATATAAATAATCCTTCTTTGGATCTACAAACTTCTATTCTAAGGAAGTAATTTAGTTCTCCAAGATCCTTTATATCAAAAAAATATTTAAGATAATCTTTAGTAGAGTGAATCTTTACATTGTCATTCCCCGAGATAATTATATCATATATATATATATGAGGATGACCACTATACCTTTTTGGCTTTGGAGGGTGAATAATGTATGGTCACTTTCTGATTTTGAAAATCCCCTTGTCTTCAAGGTGGAACTAAGCTTGTGATACCAAGCTCTTGGTGATTTTTTTAGCCCATAGATTGCCTTCTTGAGTGTAAGGATTTTCCCTTGAGCTATTGATCCTTCCAAACCAGGTGGTGGATACATCTACACTTCCTCTTCCAACTGTCCTTGTAGGAAACCATTCGTGACATCCTTCTTCCATAAATCCCATTCAAGATTAGTAGCTAAGGCTAAGATCACTCTTACCGTATGTAGTTTTGCCACCAGTGCAAGATTGAGTGAATCCCCTTGCTACTAGCCTTGCTTTATGCCTTTCAATATCACCATTTCTCTTGTAATTAATGGTGAAGGCCCATTTGGAATCCACAAATTTCTTTCCCCTTAGAAGATCTTCTTCATTACAAGTTTGATTTGTATCCATGGCCTTTAGGTCATTTTAATGGCCTCTCTCCACTCATTTTGTTCTATGGCCTCACCATAAGATCTCGGAATATATTCTTGATCCAATTTTCAAATAAAAACTTGATGAGTCAAAGGAAATTGAGTTAGAGAGTAAACTCCTTGAATTGGATGAGTTATTGCCTTGTTGTTGTAGTAGACTCTTGTGTTGATCCAATTGGATGGATGCTTCTTTATTCTTGTGCTTTTTCTCAAAACAGAAGCTTTAACTTGTTGAGAATGTTGACAGCCTTGAGACAATAGCACTTCACCTTGATCATGATCATTTGACACTTGATGATCCAAAGGATGAAATAGTACTTCATCGTTAGCTACTCCTTCTTCATTGCCCCCTTCATGGTCAAGGGGAAATACTTCAACGTTCTCTTGATTTTCTGGAACCCCATTCGTTGGTTGATCCTCATGAGAATTAGTACTTGAATTAGGTCCTTGTTCATTTATATTCAGCCCAAGATTCTCAAGAATGTACCTAGGGTTGGTAGCCCGGACGGATGAAGAGTTAGAGATGTCTTTTCGATTTCCCAATTCTTTTCATCATTGAAACCTTTTTCTTCTACAAATTTCACATCTCTTGAGATTAGAACTCTTCTATTTTTTGGTACATAACAATTGTACCATTTTGGGTTATTGAGTATCCAATGAACATGGACTTAATACTCCTTGCATCCAACTTGTTTATTTGTTCTTCTAGTACATATACAAAGAACACACATCCAAACACACGTAAGTGATCAATAGATGGTCTAGCTTTGTTCAATACCTCAAATGTTCATACAACCTTCAAGATCCTTGTTGGGATTCTATTGATTAGGTAGCATGCTACCTGATACACTCAGGTTTTAACCCAAATATATTCACTGCAAGTGCACAACAAACATAGTAGTATACTAGGGATCGAATCCACAGAGATCAAGAACGTACGACTCTCAGTTAAAAATTGAATTAAGCTCGGAGAAGATTTAAAATAATGATTATTGTTTTGTAAATAGAAATAACGATAAAGTAAAAAATATTCTACAATCAATTAACTAAAACGCTAGGCGATAGGAAAACTCCCGCCATATACAGATGCTTCTTTGAAAATAGTTCCCAACTTTAAAGACAAAGATAGACTAATCCTCTCCCAAGGTATTAGAACCCTATGATTAAATCACTAAAGACAAAATTCCGCTGTATTCAGATGATTTAAACATGCAATTCAATTCATATTCAATATCTTCATAAGCTCCTAAGACAATACTCCCACAAACAAAAGCACTTACTCATCTAGATTAGATCAGACTTCTTAATTAAATCCCTTTGAGTTTATAATTCTAAGTTTAATGAACTAGTTAGCTACTCTAATTCATGCAAAAATAACAAATTTAGACTGAAAACCTAACAATTTCTATCCATTTTATTAAACCCTAACATTCAACTGGTTTCCTTGGGAGAAACCCTAAAACTTAACAATCAAACTACTCAGACATGATAACAAAGACATAAATCATAGAAAGAGTAAACATTGTAGCAATTAAAAACCAAATTGTATACATTGAAATCAAAGTTTAGAAATCTCTTGAATACTGAAGAAATCTCTTCTCTCTGCCAAGTTCTCTCTAATAAAAGTTTTGTTTTTCTAAAATAAAAACAAGAGGCTTTTATAGTTTCTAAATAAAAATAAAAACTCAATAAGGAAAACTAATAATAAGTCTTGAGGACGAATGTGTCTTTTTTCTTGAAAACTCTCTTGTTCATGTAGAGGGATCGATCGATCCATGCTTGGGTTGGTCCATATGTGCTTGAAAAGGGTTCGATCGATCTAAAATTATGTAGATCTTTCAGGATCTTGGATTGATCGATCCGTGTTTGGATCGATCGATTTCTTCAGTAAAAGTGCAGGATCGAACAAGCTCAAGCCTAGATCGATCCTTCTGCTTCAATTATGCCATTTTGCACCTGGATTCTTCTAAAAATCATCATTTTTGTATCATAGCATCCCAAACACCTAGAATCTTGAAAACATGCTAAAAGCAGAAGAAATGCACTGGAATAACACCAAATAGCAGGTATAAATACCCACTATAAAGTGTTAAAACCGAGTGATATCAACTCCCCCAGACTTAGATTTTTGCTTGTCCTCAAGTAAAGCAAGACCAATTCTAGAGAAGAGGTTTGAAAACGACACACAAGAACTCTCATAATCTCAGCAACCCCAAGTTCAGACATCAAAAGCTAAAGGACACTAATCCTAGACAACCACTGCAAATAGATTGTTTACCGCCACCTAACTAAAATCATACTCTCTACTCTAAATCCCAAATCAATCAAACCATCAAGTCATATCAACCAGCCCCTTAGATTCATTTAAGCTTAAACAAGTGCGTTCTTACCTATGGGGTATCGATCAACACTCTAGAGTATCCGTCTTTCAGGATCCCTACACCAATTCGAGCATTGAACCGCTTCGAATCTTGTCCTTTTCTTATCCTTTCCTCACTTCTTCATTCATCATTTTCTCATTTTTTTATTTTCTTTTTTTTTATTGTTTTATCTTTTTTTAGAAGATGGTTTTTTCTAGGAATGACTACGAATTTCTAGATCACACATTCAATCCTTTTTATGTACCGTATTATNTTTACTGTTTTATCTTTTTTTAGAAGATGGTTTTTTCTAGGAATGACTACGAATTTCTAGATCACACATTCAATCCTTTTTATGTACCGTATTATTTTTTATCTGAAGGGAAGGAGAAAGGGAGCAGAATCGTACTGAAAGAACTGTTGGTTTTACAGAGGGCTGAAGAAAAAAAATACCTTTCTCAAAGTATTCCAACACCATATATAAGAAAATTAAAGATCAATTTATGTCATAACAAAGTAGATGCAACAATTAATCTAAGTCAGTAGTCAAGTAGAGAATGATACCAAACTCATAGTAGGTTAGAAGTCATCATGGATTTTGGTCATTGTTCCTCTGACTCGACTCATTTAAACCCAAACCCCACTTGAACCCTAGAATTTTCGGACAAAAAGAGAGGGATAGGGTTCCCTACCTTGCGTGAATAAAAAAAATAATGAGGAAATCGAAAAAAGCTTGAAAAATTGAGTGGAATAGGCTCAAAAATCGCACAAATCGGTTGAGAATTGAGAGAGATTGATCAATGGATTCCTTGGAGGTTTTGAGAAATTTTTTGTCTAAGAATGGTGGAATGGGAGTTTAAAATTGTGGGTAGGGGAGTAAGGAATGAGAAACCGATTTAAATTAAGTTAAACCTTGTTTGGATCCTAAAATACAATTCAATTTAAGTGATTTTCGACTTACCTGGGCGAGGGATCGATCGATCCATTTTTCCGTAATTCCTTGGTTCAGCTGGATCGATCGATCCATTAAACGGATTGATCAATCCTTTCTTCTATTGGTCCATGGCCATCGATGGATCGATCGATCCACAAAGGATCGATCGATCTCTTTGCATGAAGCAAACCTGATGGATTGGATCCTTCGATCCACAACGGATCGATCGATATGTTTGCACAAATCAAACCTGATGGATTGGAACGATCGATCCATTAAGGATCGATCGATCTGGATATTCGACTTGAACTTCCATTTCCTGAACATCCTGAAACACTTTGAACTCAAAACTAAAAATTAAAAATTAGTGATCTAAAATCTAAAACGACTCAAAACTAGGACCTAATAAACTGAAAACACCAAATAGGGGGTGGCCTCCCACCCAGCGCTTGTTTAATGTCGGTAGCTTGATGGTACTTACCTCTAAACTAAGGCTAGATCTGCTAGAGGAATCTCAAATTCCTCCATTAGCTTCGAAGTAGCTAGATAAGGCTTAAACCCCTGACCATTTATAACAAACTCATTTCCTTGGTGGTTTCTAAGTACAACCAGACCATATGGTATTACCTCTTTGATGAAAAACGGTCCACGCCACCTAGATTTCAATTTTCCTTGGAATAATTTCAATCTAGTGTTGTAGAGTAATACTTGATCTCTTGGTTGGAAGTCTCTCGAAATGATCTTCTTGTCATGTGCAACTTTTTTCCTTTCCTTGTAGATCTTGGAGTTATCATATGATATGTGACGAATCTCTTCAATCTCATGGACTTGAATGAGATGCCTTTTTGCTATGGTTTTGATGTCGAAGTTTAACACTTGACAGCCCATGCAGCTTTGTGCTCTAATTCTACAAGTAAATGACAAGCCTTTCCATAGACAAGGTTAAAAGGAGTAGTACCTAAAGGAGTCTTGAATGTTGTTCTGTATGCCCATAGAGCATCGTCTAGCCTCAAATACCAATATTTCCTAGAGCTATGTACCGTTTTATCTAGGATAACTTTGATTTGCCTGTTAGAAAACTCTACATGTCCACTAGTCTACGGGTGATATTGTGTTTCGACTTTATGTTTCACCCCATGATTCTTGAGCAAACCGTCAAAGACTCTATTGATGAAATGAGTTCCTTTATCGCTGATGACTACTCTTGGAACTCCAAACCTGGGAAAAATCATAGACTTGAACATTTTAGCACAACTTTCGCATCATTGGATGGGCTAGCAATCACTTCAACCCACTTAGACACATAATCAACAGCAACTAGGATATAAAGGTTATTATGAGAAACAGGGAAATGACCCATAAAGTCAATTCCCCACACATCAAAAACCTCTACTTCAAGAATGAAATTATGTGGCATCTCATTTTGTTTTGAAATATTTCCTTGTCTTTGCAAGAATCGCATTTGTGAGCATCTCTGAACATAGTGGGCCACCAGAAACCTGCTTGGAGTACCTTAGAAATTGTTTTTGAATGTAGCAAAGTGACCAGCATAATCTAAACCATGACAGTGGTGTAGAACATTCTGAATCTTTTGCTCAGGCAAACATCTTCGAAACATACCATCTTTGCAAAGTTTGTAAAGATATGGTTCATCCCAGTATTAATGTCTGACATCCTTCAAGAACTTCTTCTTTTGGTAACCTGAGGAGTCAAGTGGTTCAACATCAACAACTAAATAGTTAGCAAAATCAAGAAACCAATGGGTAATCAAATTGTTTCTTTGGGGTCTAGAGATAGAATAGTTCTCATCCTCTATGGTGCTGATAGAACAAATTCGTTCTCATCCTCTTCAACTATGAGTAGGGATAGGTGATATGTGACTCCGTTTTCAATTCCTCGCTTGTCTTTTATCTCTAAATCAAATTCCTGCAAAAGTAAAATCAAACGCAATAATCTGGGTTTAGCATCCTTTATAGAAAGGAGATACCTCAATGCTGCATGATCGGTGTGGACTACTACTTTGGATCCCACTAAGTAAGATCTGAACTTCTCAAAAGCGAAGACAATAGTTAGGAGCTCTTTCTGAGTTGTTGCATAATTGTGTTGAGCTAGATCTAGATCCCTGGAGGCATAGTAAATGGCATGGAGCTTCTTATCTTTTCGTTGTCCAAGAACAGTGCCAACAACGAAATTGCTTGCATCCCACGTCACTAAAAAAAAGGTAATTGCCAATCTAGTGGTTGCACTATTGGAGCACTTACCAAAGCTCCCTTTTTCTCTAGAAAGGATGACTGGCATTCATCGTCCCATTCGAACTTGACATCCTTGTATAATAGCTTTGTAAGAGGTCTAACAATCTTTGAGAAGTCCTGAATGAACCTCCTGTAGAAACCTGCATGACCTAAGAAGCTATGAATGTCCTTGACGCATTTGGATCCCTGCAAGTTAGTCATTACCTCAATCTTGGCTTTATCCACTTCGATTAATTTCTCAGAATTCTTGTGTCCTAACACGATTCCACTAGTCACCATGAAATGACACTTTTCCCAATTCAGCACTAAATGTTTCTCTTCACATCTCTGAAGGACCCTGCACAAGTTAGCAAGAGAAATATCAAAGGAAGACCCATATGTAGAAAAATCATCCATGAATACTTCCATGATGTCTTCAATAAGGTCAGTAAAAATAGAAAAAAAGCATCGCTGAAAGGTGGCTGGGGCATTACACAATCCAAAAGACATCCTGCGATAAGCATAGATTCCAAAAGGACATGTGAATGTCGTCTTCTCGTGATCATCTAGGTGAATCAGAATCTGAAAGAAACCTAAATAAGCATCTAAGAAACAGTAATAAGGGTGATTAGCCAATCTCTCAAGCATCTGGTCAATGAAACGTAAAGCAAAATGATCTTTGTTAGTTGCATCATTCAATTTCCTATAGTCAATACAAATCCTATGGCTTGTAATAGTCCTAGTCGGAATCAGCTCATCATTCTCATTCTTTATAACCATTATCCCCCCTTTCATAGGTATTACATGCACAAGACTAACCCAACTACTATCAGAAATAGGATAGATAAAACCTGCATCTAGAAGTTTCATTATCTTTTTCTTAACAACATCTTTCAGGTTTGGATTCAACCGTCTATGATGTTCTATAGAAGTCTTAGATTCATCTTCCATATGTATCCTGTGCATGCACAAATCTGGTGAAATTCCTGTAATATCATATAAGGTGTAACCTAGAGCTCTACGGTACTTTCTTAGTTTAGAAAGAAGTAAGGCGGTCTCAACATTATTCAAGTTAGAATTCACTATCATAGGGTATGTAGAATTAGGACCTAGAAACACGTACGTTAGTTCTTCTGGAAGGGGTTTGAGTTCCAGCTTTGGAGCTTTTAGCTCGCTCCATGGATCATTAAGTGGTGCAGGTAACGGTTTAGTTGTAGACTTAGTAAATGTCTCTCCTAATTCCACATAGTCAATCATCTCCTCTATCCTCTTTCAAGCATCTAACATCCTGGTATAACCTGAAACATCATTACTAAGGGAAAATGACTCATTAGTAGCGTTAGTCAATGCAATCTCTAAAAGATCATCAAACAAAAAGTTGTCAGAAACTCCCTCGATAGCCTCCGTATTGGTATCTACCCAAAAAGACTTGGCATCTAACGATGGTTACTTCAAAAACTCTTGTAGATTGAACTTCATTACCATATCATCAAAATGAAGATCAATCTTTCCTTTCTTCAAATCAATGATAGCTCCAGCAGTTGCTAAAAAGGGTCTTCCCAATATAAGTGGGTCCTTTAGTTCTTCTCAAAGTTCTAAAACCACAAAAGTTAGTTGGCACAAAGGCGGTCCCAATCTTAATAGGCAGATTCTCAAGAACTCCAACAGGATACTTCACACAATGATCAGCTAAGATGAGTGAGATGGTATCTACCCAAAAAGACATGGCATCTAACGATGGTTTCTTCAAAACCTCTTGTAGATTGAACTTCATTACCATATCATCGAAATGAAGATCAATCTTTCCTTTCTTCACATCAACGATAGCTCCAGTAGTTGCTAAAAAGGGTCTTCCCAATATAAGTGCGTCCTTTGGTTCTTCTCAAAGTTCTAAAACCACAAAGTCAGTTGGCACAAAGGCGGTCCCAATCTTAATAGGCAGATTCTTAAGAACTCCAACAGGATACTTCACACAACGATCAGCTAAGATGAGTGAGATCATGGTACCTTTTATGTCTGTCATACCTAACCTTTTTCCCACAGTTAGAGGCATAAGGTTCACACTAGATCCCAAATCACAGAGAGATCTAGCAAATATAATGTCCCCAATCTGTACTGATATAACAAAACTTCGTGGATCTCCAAGTTTCTTAGGCATGTGGTTCTGTAGGATTGAACTACACTCGTCTGCGATCATCATTGCTCCCTCTTTCAAGGTGATCTTTCTTGTGATCATGCTTTTTACATATTTCCTTAAGGAAGGAATCATTTTACAAGAATCAAAGAATGGTAATCTTACATTCATTTTCTTGATCATCTCCTTGCACTTTGCATCTTCTAGATCCTTTCTAGACTTCTTAGGTTAGACTGCATATGGAACCTTAGGTTTGTAGACTCGTATTGGAGTTTCAGAATTTTGGGAATTGGGATCGATCGATCTCCTTTTTTTGAAACATTCACCAATGGATCGATCGATCTCTTCGTCCAGAACTCTCTGCTTTAGTTGGAACGATCGATTCTTGAGCATGGATCGATTGATCTGATGAATCTACATTTTGGATCGATCCATCCCTTAGTGGATTGATGGATCTTTTCCACTGCATCAAGTTTAGACTCTCCCAAAATTTTGTTGTCTACAGATTCTTGGACATCAATCAATACTTCATCAGTGTGCTATTTTCCAGTTTTCCCCACTAAGGATTTTCCACTTCTCGGTGTGACAGCATTCAAAAACTCTTTTTTGGAGTTTGAATTAGATATATCTGAAAGTAAACTAGTTGGTCTTCTGACAGCTTCAGTAGTTTGAGCAACTTGAGTATCCAAATGCTTAACATGACTAGTCAATGCTTCAAATTTTTTATTTAAATAATTGTACATACCGCCCATCTTGAAAATTAGGTTCCTTTCACTTTGTTGCTGACCTTCCAACATCTTTTGGAGCATGGCTTTTAGACTGTCTTCTTGCTGGACTTGTGGTGGAGGTTCTTGTTGATAAACAAGTTGTTAAAATTTACATGAATTGTAATTATCAACAACGCCCTTATTCTAGTTTCCTTGGAACCCAGTTCCTCCAGGATTCCCATCACTCCATGATATATTTCCCTTTTTGAAAGCTTGATTGTATCCTTGGTTATACACTCTCCAACCTTGGCTCTTGATGTAACTCACTTCTTCTTCTAAAATTTAAGGTCCTTGGAATACAAAGCAATTTTCCTCTAACTTCTCTTCATCTTCAGCAAAACTAACTTGTGCCTTATTCTGGTTCTTAAGAAGCTTAGTAAGAAGCTCCTTCACTTCAGCTAGTTCATAGGATTCTGATCCAAGTGATCTTCCTCTTCTATCATAGTCTGGAAAATGGTTGTTGTTACTAGCAGCTAGATTGTCTGTTAGCTGATATGCTTCATGGACTGGCTTGGTCATGAAATCTCCATTAGTAGATGTATCTAGAGAAAGTCAGTACTGAGGTTCGATACCTCTGTAAAATGTGTTGAGGAGATTAAGCTCTGAAAACCCATGATGAGGACATTCCCTAAGGTATTCACTGAATCGATCCCATGCCTCAAAGAACGACTCCATAGGACCTTGATGAAATTGTGATATATTTCTTCGAAGATTGTTGGTCCTGGTGGTAGTGTAGAAGTGTCCTAGAAATTTGGATTTACAATCATCGCAAGTCTCGATGGAATTAGCAGGCAAAGATTTCAACCATCTGAGAGCCTTGTCAGCCAGTGAGTGATTGAAGAGCTTACAATGCATAAAGTCTCTAGGGACTCCATCAATTTGAGCAGTGGAGCATATGTATTCAAAACTATTGAGATGATCCATGGGGTGCTCAGTAATTAAACCATGGAATTGATTCTGATGAATCAGCTGAACGAGCTGGAATGGGAAATTATAGTCCTGGCGCTGAGGTGATTGAGGATAAAGTGCATTCCTATTAGCAAGGAAGGCTTCAGGGTTGTTGAAATCTCCAACTAGAACCCTGTGTTGATATGGTGAATTGATCACAAGAACTTTATTAGGTCCCATATGATTACCATTACCACCTATTTGTTGTCCCTGTGGCACTTGATTTCCTTTAGCTCCTCCTCCTATCGGATTGATAACAACATTATGTTCTTTTGGAAGAGGAGGTGGATTATTGTTCAACCATACTTCTTCGACCGGGATCCGACGAACTTGAAGAGGTGGATCGTTCGGTTCTTCCGCAAAGACCAGATTAAGAATAATGTTATCCCCCATTACGATTTGAGTGTTCTAAATCCATGAGATCTTTGTTATTGGGGCGGAGTAGTTCCTTGGATTTGGTAGATCTTCGGATCATTCACCTGTAAAAAGAAATCACGAATAAAGAAACGCTATGAGTATTGTAAAAATAAAAATTCCTAGACTAAACTCTAAATAAAACTTGAGAGACTCTATTGGTCCACGGAAACGACGCCAAAAACATGATACACTCAGGTTTTAACCAAAATATATTCACTGCAAGTTCACAGCAAAAGCAGTACTATACTAGGGGTCGGATCCACAGAGACCAAGAACGTACGACTCTTAGTTAAAAATCGAATCAAGCTAGGAGAAGATTTAAAATAATGATTATTGTTTTGTAAATAGAAATAACGATAAAGTAAAAATGATTGTAAAATCAAATAATTAAACGCTAGGCGATAGGGAAATCTACAGATAGTCAGGTTAAAGGTCAAGGTTAACATGCAAGATTTTTTTTTGAAAATAGTTCCCAACTTGAAAGACAAAGATAGACTAATCCTCTCCCGAGGTATTAGATCCCTATGTTTAAATCACTAAAGACAAACTCCCGCCGTATTCAGATCATTTAAACATGCAATTCAGTTCAGATTCAATATGTTCATAAGCCCCTAAGACAATACTCCCGCAAGCAAAGACCCTTACTCATCAAGATTAGAAAAGACTTCTAAACCAAATCCCTTTGAGTTTATAATTCTAAGATCAATGAACTAGTTAGCTACTCTAAATCATGCAATAAGAACAAATCTAGACTGAGAACCTAACAATTTCTATCCATTCAATCAAACCCTAACATTCAACTTGGTTTCCGTGGGAGAAATCCTAAAACCTAACAATCAAACTACTCAGACATGATAACAAAGACAGAAATCATAGAAAGAGTAAACATTGTAGCAATTAAAAACCAAACTGTTTAAACTGAAATCAGAGTTCAAAAATCTCTTGAATACTGAAGAAATCTCTTCTCTCTACCAACTTCTCTCCAATAAAACTGTTTTTTTCTAAAATAAAAACCAGAGGATTTTATAGTTTCTAAACTAAATAAAAATAAAGACCCAATAAGGAAAAAAATAATAAGTCTTGAGGAAGAATGTATCTTTTTGCTTGAAAACTCTCTTTTTGTGTAAAGAGATCGATAAATCCATGCTTGGATCGATCGATCTAAATTTCTGTAGATTCTTCAGGAGCTTGGATCGATCTATCCGTATTGGGATCGATCGTTCTCCTCAGAAAAAATGCAGGATCGAACATGCTCAAGCCTGGATCATCCTTCTACTTCAATTTGCCAATTTTGCACCTGAATTCTTCTAGAAATCATCCTTTTTGTTCCAGAACGTCCAAAAAATCTAGAATCCTGAAAAACATGCTAAAAGCACAAGAAAATCATTGGAATAACACCAAATAGCAGGTATAAATACCCACTTTAAAGTGTTGAAACCGAGTGATATCACTACCATAACCGCATATGCCCAAAATCTCTTTGGTACATTAGTGTGGAACATCATGGACTTTGCCACTTCCATCAAATGCCTGTTTTTCCTTTCCGCACCCCCATTTTGTTGAGGAGTATATGGAAAACTCGTTTGGTGA
>OVBE01009823.1:0-15636 GCA_900406425.1 Iberis pinnata
TAAAGTAGCAAAGGAAATCTTCTTTTTAGTAGAAATTACGCTAAGTAAAAACAAATTGAAAGGGAAACGTCAAAAAATAAGTAAGTTTACACGGGATCGGGTACCGCTTCATTAAATTTCAAAATAGCACTTATTATCCGCTACTAAAAATATTGGCAACCCTCACGACGTCTACGATAGCACTCCAGTAATTCGCGCTATCGTGGAGTGCTATCAATACTACTTTTTCTTGTAGTGTTTATAAACATTGTCACCATGTATAGGCCCACAGCTACGGTTGGCGGTGAGATGGTTGTGATATGGTGGTAAATCTGACGCAACTGACTATCCCTAGGACATCGAAAAAAAGAAATTAATTAACTACAATATCAGTAAACAAAGTTTTTAAAATAGTATGAAAATAAATTATTTTAAGATAATTTTCCATTCGAAATTTATACAGTTAATACATTTCTGACTTTTGATCATTAAAATACCATTTCAAAATATATAAATATGTTGTATTTAGCATTTCCAATAAAGGAAATGTATTTACTTTATTTGGAAAAATATATTATTCTTCTACACCCTAGCAACTATAATTGAGAGGGTATGATTTATAGTTAAGATATTATTAAATATATACCTAATTTGAATAGAAGAATATGAATTATGGTGACGATATTGTAAATTATAAATTTAACTTGATTTCGAGAATCACACATTTAGATATAGTTGTTTTTTAAATATATGTATTGAATAATATGTAAAAACTTTAAAAAAACTATAAAAGAAAAACTAAAAACCGTTAACAGGACTCGAACCCATATACTGTGAGTGAAATGAATAAGCCTAACCAAATATGCCTTAGATAATTTTAATGTTTATCCAACTGATTAAAATATGAAACTTTGTTAAAACATGGATCATAACCGAGTTAAAACAGGATCCGCGCGTTTATCCGAGAACATATTAATGTCTTGACTAAAATACCCTTATTGAAGTTTTTTTCAATTCGAAAACGCAATGGCATTTTAGTTTTTCCATAACAGTAAACGCTAGTTAAAACATATATTAATCATATTAATGTATAATTAATTGGCGCATACAATTATGGAAATTATATCTAATTTAATATCGGATTTAATATATTAGCAATTATCACGAAAAGTTGTTTAAAGAAATTAATTAACTACGATATCAGTAAAAAAATTGTAAGATAGTATGAAAATAAATTACGTTAAGATATATTTCCATTCGAAATGTATACAATTAATACATTTTCTACTTTTGATCATTAAAATACTATTTAAAAAAATATAGGAAATATGTTGTATTTAACATATCCAATATAGGAAATATAGGAAATGTATTTACTTCATTTGGAATAATATATTATTCTGCTACACCCTCTCAACTATAATTGAGAGGGTATGATTTATGGTTAAGATATTGTCAAATATATTCCGAATTTGAATAGAAAAATATGAATTATGGTTAATTTATGGTAAATTATAAATTTAACTTGATGCCGAGAATCAAGAATTTGGATATTGTTGTATTTTAAATATATGTATTGAATAATATGTAATAAATTAAAAGTTTATAAAAGAAAAACTAAAAACGGTAACGGGACTCGAACCCATATGTTGTGAGTGAAATGAATAAACCTAACCAAACATGTCTCGGATAATTTTAATGTTTTATCCAAATGATTAAAATATGAAATGTTGTTAAAACACAGATCATAACCGGGTCAAAACAGGATTCACATGTTTATCCAAGAACAAATTAATGACTTGATTAAAATACCCTTACCAAAGTTTTTTTAAAATTCAAAAACGCAATGGCATTTTAGTTTTTCCATAAAAGTAAACACTGGTTAATTAACATATATTAATCATATTAATGTATAATTAATTGACGCATACAGTTATGGAAATTATATATAATTCAATATCGCATTTAATATATTAGAATTATCACACAAATTTTTTTGAAGAAATTAATTAACTACAAAATCAATAAACAAAGTTTTTAAAATAGTATGAAAATAAATTACGTTAAGATATTTTTTCCATTCGAAATGTATACAGTTAATAGATTTCTGACTTTTGATCATTAAAATACCATTTCGAAAAATATAGAAAATATGTTGTATTTAACATTTCTAATATAGGAAATGTATTTACTTCATTTGGAAAAATATATTATTCTGCTACACCCTCTCAACTGTAATTGAGAGGGTATGATTTATAGTGAAGATATCGTTAAATATATTTCGTATTTGAATAGAAGAATATGAATTATGGTTAGGATATGGTAGATTCTAAATTTAACTTGATGCCGAGTATCACAAATTTGGATACAATTCTATTTTAAATACATGTATTGAATAATATGTAAAAAATAAAAAATTTATAAAAGAAACACTAAAAACAGTTAACGGGACTCGAACCCGTATGTTGTGAGTGAATTGAATAAACTTAACCAAACATGCTGTGGATAATTTTAATGTTTTATCCAACTGATTAAAATATGAAATGTTGTTAAAAAGCGGATCATAACTGGGTCAAAACAGAATCTGCGCGTTTAACATATTAATGTCTTGACTAAAATACTTTTACTGAAGTTTTTTTCAATTTAAAAACGCAATGGCATTTTACGTAATATACCATAATATTATAAGGTTAAATTTTTAAATGACTGCTAAAATAATATATAGTAGATAGTGTTTAACGCACATTTATTAGAATTGTCTTGATATAATATTATTTAAATTTTATAGTGTATATGCTACTTTAACGCGTTGGTTCTATGAACGTTAATAAATAGCTGCTACCATGGAACTTGGACCATACACTTATTAAAAGATTAGAAAAATGTGTTAAGGCGAATACATTTGTAGTATCTGAATAATTATGAGTCATTTTCGTGTTAGTAGTAGCTCACATGATGGTGTAGTTGATTTAGAAAACTTGAGCTTGTTGATTATCTGATTTAGAAAACATTCCTTATTGCATTCTATTGTAGAAGTTGTGAAGAAAACATGTTCACTACAAAGATGACTAGATCGATGCTACATAAGAATCTATATATCCAATTCAAAGACTGTACAATAACATCCATATACTTTCTGAAGTTGAAGAGCATGAATATTTTCATGTGAAAAGTCGTTGTAGTGCTTGTTAATCTCACAAAAATCATTGTCAGTCATCATTTAAAATTGTAATAGAAAACAAACAAGTAAGAAAGAAATACAAATATTCAAGATGTAAGCTTTCTGTACATAATCGAGAAACTTGTAAAAAAGTTTTGCTATTACCTAGTTTAAGATTTTTTATACTCTATTTTTTTCTTCTTTAGCTAACACTTTCTATTTTTCTAATATTGTTTTTGACTATATCTTTGTTTTTAAAAATTTACTGCTTAAGTCATAAATGGAAAACATTGTATACAATAAAATGTTGTTATCATGGTTTCTATCAGGGGTGTATCCATGTGGAGAAGGGTCAACTGACACCAATTAAATCATATAAAACAGATTTGTATAGAACATTTCAAAAAACAAGACAGCACAATTAGTTAAACTAGTTACACAGTGACCCCATATTCCAAGTTTGAAACCCCTTCATTTTACCTCTTATTCATTTTTTATTTTTTCAGCCTATGCTTAAAAATAAGATTCATTTAATTATCCAAAATTGAACTTATTCTTACTTTCCTTCAGTTTTTTATACATTTCTACAAATAATATTTATGTATATGTTTCCTTTTCTTGTAAAAGTTTCTTTTATATTAGTATTATTGCAATTGATTTTAAGTTTTTGTTGACTTTTATGTTCAAATTTTTTATATAACTCAATTTTAATGTATTTTTGTTATTTTGAAACTATACAAAAACTAATAATTTAATATAATACCAAAAAATTTAGGTCAAATATATTTTAATTATATTTTAAAATAAGAAACTTAAATTATGACTCCGAAAAAAATATTTTCTGGATCCGCCACTGGTTTTTATATTTATATTAACTATGAGTTGTGGGAGAACTTAAGGCACAAGACATGAAATTTACCATTTTTCCTTGTGTTTCTTGGTTTCTTTGGTTCAATTAATACGTATTAATTCTTGGTTTATATAGTTCAAGATCTTGGATTACATATGTAAGATTTTATTGGTTGAGTCTTAGGAACTTGGTCAAGATAAAAGCCTACATAAGTTCACTTATAATTTATGTTTGGTTCTTAAAAAGCAACCGTTATATGACTGCTTTGCTATATTAAATAAAACACTGAACAATGTTTTTCAAGCACATTATCAAGAAGGAAAACTATTATAAGTTCGAATCACTCATATTGAATCAAAATGTTGTATACCAATTCACCAAACATCACTTCATATCATAAACAACCCCTTAAAGGGAGGGAAAAAAAATCCTCTGCCTTACTTACATCACTCATATTTTCAGTGATAACATAAAGATTCGATGAAATAAGTGTGTCTAAAATACTAATAAGTTGTAATAAATTGGTGAGTCACCCAATGAGTATTTTTTAATAATGAGAGACAAAAGGTAGTACTTTACTCATGACCAAGTACTCCTATTCTTGTCTTCATGTCATTAATAGACTAGTAGTAGTGAGAGTGAAACGGCTCATACAACAACAACAAAATCTAGATGACACGTAAAAACTATTATTAGAAAGTATGAGAATATTATTTCTTGCTTGTGCATGAGCTTACTGAAATTGTATGAGAAAGATAAAAGAGTATTAAAGTAATGCTCAGTTTCATAAATCTAAAAATCAACACTATGAAAGATATTTTCAAATAAACATTTGAGATCTAATGGCTGAATCTGAACACATCCGTAAGAAACATTTTAATAGGACCCCAAAATTATAGGCTCCCAATTTATTCAATTCATTAAATTTTAAGAACAAAATTTCAATGTTATATGTAAACATATTGAAAATTGTTGAAATATAATAGAAATAATGATGAGTTATTCTATATTATTTTTATTTTTATTAATTTATATATGTAAATTTAAAATAAAAAATAAAAAACTAAATAATAATATTTTAATTTTTCCTAGGTCTCCAGAAATATAAGTTTCAGCTCTGAGATCTACAACATGTTAACTCATTTCATTTTAGAAATAAAATCATATCCAACTCTCCGGTTCGTTTTTATATTTGAAAATGCAATCAGAGATTAAAGATGAATCAAAAACATACATTAGTACAAATAATCCAACTGAAATAGTATAGAAAACTGGAAAATTTGGTCAAACAAAGGGATAGATAGCACGATAGACTTAGCGTTGGACTAGGTTTAAATAATTGCTAGGCGGAGTCTTTTCGTCAACTAAGAGTTTAGCGCTTAGAAAGATTAATTGGAAACTAGGCGGAAGGAGGTGTTAATGATATGATTATATATATGCTTGGACCTTGTAACTTATATTGGTTTAACAATGTTAAAAATATCAAAATTCTTGTTAACTATATAGATGAAGTGGACTTCTTATAATAAAGAAAATAAGAATAAAACTAATCAGAAGGTTATCATGAATTTAATAATCTATGATGAAGTTGACCGTGAAGCAATAAAAGGGGAAGAGCCGCATAATCAAATTTGGAGTCCATAACCAAATCATAATCAAGTATTGTATGAACTATCTTTATTTATTTTATTAATTGCACTTTTAAGAAATTAATCGGTTAATCGGTTATTTTTTTGATGAAATGTTATATTTATTGATAAAAGAATAGATGAGTTATTTGCAAAGGGTAGTTTTTCGCATCAAAAAATACAATAGAAAAGCTACTAAAGACCGAGAAAGAAGAGAGGCCTTAGGTGTGGAGAATGTTCATGTGTGCCTCGTTAATTTAATCGGTTAATCAGTTATTTAACCGGCTGATTGGATTGCATTAACCCGATTAATATCGTTTTGTTCCACCGATTATAGTAAAATCGTATCGGACATGTAATTTTTGCCGCCTAGACAGGTGTCTAACCGCCAGCTACACCAATTTTTTGAACAGTGGATTAGAGAAATACTTTATAATGTTTTTTCTTATGTCACTACACTCGTTTATTTTATGAAAACTAATTAAAATATTTTTATTATTGATATATAATTTATAGAAATTCAAAAATATGTATTTATCAAACATATATTTAAAATGATATTATGCATATTTTATAAGAATATGAATGTTGGTTTCAACTATAATTTCTTTTTTTAATTATAATTTTATGTAGTTATTAATGTATAAATATAATATCTATTCATGTAAATTTAGCCTTGTACTCTTAAAAATAGGAGTGCCAAGTAGACCAACATGTGTAATAGAATAACATGTCATTTCATATTTTCGATCATTAAATTATCATTTTCAAGAATTAATTTATTTACTTTTTCACAATTATAATTTTATAAATTATTTTTCATTTTTTAAATATTTCTTTATCAATTTCATATTTTCTAAATCAGTTCAGTTATGGTTTCTAAATTTTATTGATGCATAGTTAATAACAAATGATTCAATTACATAGTTTTCATGTCTTTACATATTATTTATTGTGGTGATTGTATGTGGACTATGTTTATATATATTATTTAACCAGTTGAAATTTTATTTCTAAATAATAGACTAAATTTGAAATACGTTTATTACTTTTTGTGGAAAAATAATATTACTGAAATTATATTTTATTAGGGAGAAACATATTGAGACATGTTATAAAACATGTAAAGAAAATATTACTTTGCAATGAGTTGTAGGGAATATTTTTTGCATATAAATTATGAATAAGGTTTAGAATAGTGAAAATGATTTATCTAACAAACCTCACAACCAAATACCGGAAAACTTCCAAAAACTAGTTGAAAGTTAAAATCAAATCCAATAGATAATCTTAAACTAAAGACTCCAAAGAATTTTGTATCTAATGTTGTTATACGTGAGATTTATTTATATCTTATGTTTTTGAATTGCACTCATTCTAAAAAAAAAAGTGTTCAAATTAACTTTTTCATGTGCTCTTTCTTTGATGCAGAACGGTTTATAATTATCAAGTTACTATAAAATAGAAAAAATCACAGAGTAAATATAGAATTCTTACTTGAGAAGTAGTAATTATCAAATCACTATAAAATGGAAATAAGAATTGAAGAATATAGAATTCTTTTCATAAACATGTTATTTTTGTAATTTTGTGTTGGGTTTTTATCTGGTTTTCCAAAACCTGGAAATATAATAATTTATTTTCTTCAAAGACACATAGAGCAAATGAGTTTCTCTCTCTCTTCCTATCTCTTCAGTCTTGGTAAAATTATACTTAGTTGGTCAAATATTTATGTTATTTTATGTTATTTTCTAGTTGGAGACATTCACAAAAGAGTTCAGCTTTTTAATATTCCTACGAAGCTTCAATGTAATGTTGTAAACATAAGCTTGAGGTATGCCTAACAAATATTAATAATGTTATTTTAGAAGATGCTAAAGCTACATAGACTATAGATCAGACACATTATTAGTTTATCTTGAAGTTTATTTATTTTATAATAACATATTTATTTAATTTGTTTAATATTTAATTTTAGGCGGAGAAAGATACAAATGATTTTTATGAAAAAAATAATTTATTTTCGGATATTTGATGTCTCTGCATTTTAATGGTTTTAGGAAGCCATTTAACATCATTTTAGGGTCTTTTAGTTGTAAATATGTTGCATCCATAGACTTTATTAGTTAGTTGGAGTCTTTAGGAAGTTTTGCATTAGCACTTGCATACATATGCATTTTGGAGATTTTTCAGGACTTCAGGAGTTTTCAGAGCATAGGTAGAGATTTGGACAAGGAGAAGGGAAAGGAATAACCAAGCCCGAAGCTGGCTCGATCAACCCGCATGATGGCTCGAACATGGGCCAACTTCACCATCGAGCCCACGCCATCGAGGCGACCAACTCAGCCATCGAGCTAGCCGCAACTTTCGTCTTCAGCTCGATCGCCAAGATTTCTTCGTCTCGATCATGGGTCAAGTTCTCATCAAGCCGAACATCTTTTGGCTCGATCACCAACTCCTTTGGCTCGATCATCTTCAACATGGCTCGATCACCCAGCCAGCTCACCTCGATCATCCTGCTTCAGCCGCCTCGATCACTCTCCTTGCTGGCTTGATCACTTTTCTTCATGGCTCGATCACCATGATCGAGCCAAACATCTCCGACCCGACCAACTCGGTTTCAGGATGAACCATACCCAAGACCAAGATCAATCATTAAGTTTTGTCTTTTAGCGTTTTTAGGACTTTTCTGAATAACTATAAAAGCCCTAAAAATGCCTCCATTCGAGGAAGCTTTATTTTTAGCCATTTTCGGGTTTTGTCTTAAATTTATTTTTCTCTCTATTTTGCTTTGTTGTTCTTCATGTTCAAACCCATTTTTTTATTAAGTTGTGTTTACCTTCTGATTTCTTCATTTTCAAGGAGTCATGATGTTTCGTATTCCTGCCTCATCATATTAGACAACTAATATATTGGTTATTTTTAACTTGGTAACGTAATATCTAATAAAGGTTGAGGTATTCATAACTCGGTAACGTAATAACTAATAAGGGCTGAGTTATTCGTACTTGTGGAGTGTAATAAGGGCTAAGTTATCCTTAAGTCGGCAACTTGATAAGAGCTGAGTTATTCTTACCTCGGTAACTGAAATCGAAATGAAAATTTTTAAAAACACTTTATAATTTAATAAACTTAAAATTTCTAACTGACAAAACGTCAATCAAACCTTTATTTGTGTACAGATTAGTAACCTTCACACGCAAACACTACTGGAGGTTTAATTAATACTCTCAGATCTTTTACCTCTGTTATGAAAATTTCTCGATATTAGTGTAATACCAAAAGAAGCGGTAATACTAATCTGTATAATGCATGATAAATATCTGAGTTAATGTGTTTTAAAAACCAATAGTTAATGTATACCAACTAGGCATGGGATTCGGGTCGGTTCGGATGGATACGGGTCGGAAATTTCAGAAATCGGATTTTTTGGAAATTACAAACTCTTCTGAAAGTAACTGATTTTAAAATCGGTTCAGATCGAATCGGATCAATTTTCGGTTTTTTCGGAAAAAAACCCATAAAACCGAAAATAATCAGAGAATAAGAAGAACAAGGAAGAATTAGAGAAGAAGAAGAACAAGGAAGAATCAAAGAAGAGCTAGACCCAAACCCTAACTCGAGAACCGAGAAGAAGAAGAACAACAAGGAAGAATCAGAGACTTTTTGTATGCATAATTAGAGATGAGAATAGAGGCAATAATCGGAAACGGGAATCGTCGGTGGAATCGTCAATGAATCCTTCTAAATCATCAAAAACTCCCCACTCGTCTTTTATGATGTTTTTTAAAGGGGTTCGTAACAAAAAAAACCGAAAACCTAATGGCAAGACCTACATGAAATCTGGCGTATATGTGGTTCCTCATCTTTCCCATGGCTGCTCTTTGGTGATTTAATGAGATATTATCTTATTCGGACAATTCCAGAGCCACACGTAGCTCCCGACAACTTGGGATGCTTCAATTCCAGGATTTTGTCACACAATGCGATCTAACCGATCTTACTTACGTAGGGCCGCGTTTCACTTGGTCAAACTGCCGTGACCATGATCCTATTGGAAAGAAGTTAGACCGCATTCTTGTTAATGACTCTTGGACCGCCGTTTTTCCTTGTTCTTATGCGGCATTTGAAGCAAACAGAGTTTCTGATCATGCTCGCTGCATCGTCCATTTCTCTACCCCATCATCCTCAATCCGTAAACCGTTCAAATTTAATAATTACCTTACTGATCATCCTTATTTTATGCAAATTCTTGATCAGCACTGGCGTTATTCCCAACCAATAGCCCACTCGAGGCTTGCGCTTCGTTTTCTTTACAACAAAACTCAAGATGATAAAGGCTCCACTACGGTTGCTTAATCAAACGGTTTAGGATGACTTACCGAATAGAACCAAGGCAGCATATGCAGACCTATACTAAGCTCAGGATGAGGCTCTCATGCACCCTTCTTCGGCCTCTTTTACGGTTGAAGTGAATGTAGCTTAAGTATGGACACATCTGGCACAAGCAGAAGATATTTTTCACAAACAGCGATCGCGCATCACTTGGTTACAACATGGTGATTGGGATACCGGGTTCTTCCATCGGGTTGCGACTTCACGGACGACCCGGGATACAATTAAGCAATTGGTGCTTAGCAATGGGGCTATCCTCAGCGATTTACCTTCCATCAAGGACGCATCAGTGGACCATTTCAAAGCATTCTTACAATTCCAACCTGACATTCAACCTATTCCATTACATGTGCTGTCTGAATTGATCACTTACTATTGTTCTAATGATGCAGGTTCCTCCCTTTGCCAACCGATCTTGGGGCCACAGATCAAGAGCGTGTTATTTGTTATGCCGGCTAATAAAGCTCCAGGGTCTGATGGTTACACATCGGAATTCTTTAAATCCGCTTTGTCAATTATGGGAGACGACTTCATCACTACGGTCCAGTCATTCTTCCTCTATGACTTTCTTCCACATGGCGTCAATGCAACGCTCGTCTCACTTCTTCCTAAGGGCGATAACCCGCGCACTATCAAGGACTACCGCCTAATCTCTTGTTGCAATGTGCTATACAAAGTTTATATCCAAGATCTTAGCAAACCGGCTTAAAGTACTACTACTGGACGCGATCTAACCAAATCAGAGTGATTTCATCAAGGGGCGCCTGCTTCTCGAGAACGTCATGCTCGCGATGGAGCTAGTCTGCGATTACCACTAGCTTACTACCTTTCCTTGTTGTACTTGTAGGTAATGCGGATCCCGACGTGTTTTATCCATTGGATCCGTCTTTGTATCACTATGGCTACCTTTTCCATCTCCTTCAATGGAGAGCGAGCGGGCTACTTCCCCAGCTCGAGAGGAATTTGTCAGAGATGTGCCCTCTCTCCCTATTTTTACGTCATTGTTACTAACGTCCTCTTCAAGCTCTTAAATGCAGGTGTCGCATCACGTCGTTTTGGATACCACCCTTGATATCGGGAAATAGCGCTTACTCATCTTTACTTTGCATATGATATCCTAGTTTTCAGTGATGGCACACCTTCCTTGCTCAATGCCGTCCTACGTCTCTTTGATGTTTTCGGCAGAGCTTCGGGTCTTTGTGTAAATCTTATGAAATCGTCCATCTTTGTCACAGCTAACCCATCTCCCACTCTTCTAGCTTCTGTTGCAGGTCTAGGTCTACGAGTCGAGGAGCTTCCGATTCGCTATTTGGGGCTTCCCTTAACGACAAAGAAGCTCTCACAGGTAGATTATGCGCCACTCATAGACCGTATCCGGTCCAAGATGACTTCATGGGCAACAAAACTTCTCTCTTATGCCGGAAGTCTGCAACTTATTAAGGCAGTTATTGTCAGCACGATCAATTTCTGGCAGTCCACATTCCGTCTGCCTAAGTGTTGTATCCGAGAGATCAATAGCCTGTGTAGTAACTTCTTGTGGTCAGGTTCACCAACCAACCATCATATGTCTAAGCTCACATGGTCTAAGGTGTGCAGACCCAAGGATGCAGGTGGTCTTGGCATCTGGAATTTCGAGGACACGTCTATGGTATACTCTCTCTCTATTATTTGGCATTTAATTGCAGGGACAAAATCAGTTTGGGCATCTTGGATCACCCGGCATCTCCTTCGCGGGTCCACCTTCTGGGATACCAACATCACTACTCAGAGCTCCTAGATTTGGAGGAAGCTATTGCAATGCCGACCTATAGCCATACGGTTCTCTCGGGTCAAGCTTCAGAGCGGCTCCAGTGCATCATTTTGGTTCGACGATTGGACGTCGTTTGGCCCTCTTATTTCTCTTGCATGTGCTAGGGAGACGCGCGAGTTTGGCGTCCCAAGACATGCCACTGTTGCTAGCGTGGCACCAGCTCAGATATGGCGTATGCGTTGCCCGTGCCAGCCATCCCTACACTCACTACACAACCGTATCATTAGGTTACCGCCACCCACTCTTTCTAGTGAATTCGACATCACACTATGGAAGCATGGTGAAGATAACTACAAGCCAATTTTCTCTTCCTTGCAAACATGAAAACAGAAAAGTCCCTCTTACCCTACTCAATCTTGGTATTATACGATATGGTTTTCTCAAGGCATTCCTCAATATGTTTTTATTGCTTGGCTTGCTGTTCTTGATAGGTTACCGACCGGACGCCGTATGAGGAATTGGGGATTAGTCCAGCCATGTTTACTATGCGGTGAACCTGGTGAATCAAGAGATCACATCTTCTTTGCTTGCCCTTTCACCTTCACTATTTGGTCAACGCTCACAACCTCCCTCCTCTCCCAGCGTCTCACTCCTTCCTGGACCCGTACCCTCACATCACTTCGTCATCGCACACTATCCCGAATTGATCAGACACTACTACGTCTCTGTTTTCAAACCTCAATCTACCACAAATGGCGCGAGCGGAATGGACGTCGTCATGCCATGCCACACCGGTGCGTCGCCTACCTGCGTCATCAGATAGTCTGCACCATCACAGATCGTCTTCAAAGCATGCGTTACATGCCGGAATCCCCGCACTATCTGTTACTTCAGCGTTGGCTTTCCTTACAAACCTGATGTCTCTCGACCTGCCACTTTTTCAACTTCCAGTCTCTTCTTTAGCTCGACCTATGATGCTCAGTTATGCATTGATCTCATCCTACAGGTGGTGTTTGAGGGTTGTACTCTTTTTCCTGGTACTAGTTTTGTCCCACCGGATTTTCTAGTATCAGGTTTTAACGAGGCACCACTTAAACACACTACACACCTCCAGATTTACCAGGCTTTCATATTTTCACCGATTTAGTTTACCACAATCTTATTCTTTCATTTTCTGTATAGTGAACTCTTTTGAGCTTTGATCAATAAATTTAACATTCCATCAAAAAAAATATTCAGAATATATATTATCAAAATTTATAAAGATAGATTGTAAAAGAAAAAATAAAACAATGTTATGAAACTATGAAAACAATGGACGATATTTATTGGATGGATAGTAGAGTATTGAAGAAGTTTTAGTAATTAGTAGTGAGATTTCGAATTTTTCAAATTCCAAGATTTTAATAAGATACTATTGCTATTTCTTAAACTCATTAATATTATTTTCTTAAATTGTTTTTCTAGTTGTTAATGAAGATTTTATTGTTAACGAATATCTTTTGTATATTTAGTTAATTATTATTCGTAGAATATTTCCTTATAACCGAATAATTAATGAGTATATTCCAATATGTTTTTCAAAAAATTTTAAGATAATAATAAAAATCTTTAATGCTTAAATGTTGATGTACAATATTCAAATTGATAATATATTATCAGTTTTGGAATCCAATTATAATTTTTTGAAGTAGTCTCAACAATAATTTTGTTTCGAAAATTTATCCTCCATATCGATTTTATAAAAATCGTAGTTAATACCTAAATCTTGATATATTATATTTAAATCAATAATATATTAACAATTACAGAACACAATTACGAATTTTGTGAGTTAGTTACAACAATATATCATAACATTTAAGCAACCAATTAAATTTTTCATCAATATCAATTTTAAATATTATGGTTTTATTTATAATTTATCATTACATTTAAGCAACCAATTATATTAAAAAAAAACTAGTAATAGAATATTCTATATACATAATAAATTTCACGATAAATTTAATTGGTTGCTCAAATGTAATGATTTAAAATTGCATAAAAAGTAAAAAACATATATTTAAAATTGCATAAGTCATGGTTCCAAAAGTAACAATCATAACCTGCTATTATAGCTATTGAAAACTTTTCTTTACTATATATTTAAAATTGGTTGCTTAAATGTAATTGGTTTCTTAAATGTAATGATTTAAAATTGCATAAATGAGTAGAAAAATATATTTAAAATTGCATAAGTCATGGTTCCAAAAGTAACAATTATAATCCGCTATTATAGATATTGAAAACACATTTAACCTGTCATACAACATAAAATAATAATAAATACAACCTTGAAAACATCAAAAGTTTAAACAAAAGGATATCCAAATATAAACAATCAAATTCTTCATTTCGAAAAAGGAAATAATATAATTGTAAAAAAAGCAAGTGTATCTTGTAAGAGAATAAGTTAGTTTACAACCATTAATTTTATCTGATTTTAAAAAGATATAATAGAGATGTCACGAATAAATTAACTTTCCATAAATTTTCACTTGTTATTTTTAAAGAAAAATTAATTAAAGTTAAAAATCCATAAAAGATTATTAAATTTGTATTAGCATTTAAAAATCCAAATCTAAACAATAAAAACATAAATCCTAATGCGTGTTTTTGTTATTTATAATTTAAAATACTTTAAACATAATCAATTGATGGTAACTATTTTGATATTGAAAAACCACAATATTTGGTAACATATTTACAATATTGTATTATAATAAAAATGAATATATATATATATATATAGACTATATTAGCATTTAAAATTCCAAATCTAAACAATAAAAATATGAAAATATACTAAGTTATAAATGTATTTTTTAATTTGTGAATTTCAATGTCCTCCTTAAAATATATTTTAATTATAATTACGAATAGTTAATTTTATTACTAACGCATAACCTTAAGAAATTAAATAATATGAAATGTCATGTGTTTTTCTCGTAAAAACAATGATCCTAAAAGCAATAATTCTTTGTGAAATATTTTATTTAATTTTATTTCCAATATAAATAAAAATTACTTAAAATTATTTAAAAAATTAAAAATGAATAAATCAATTTTAAAATTGAAAAAGAAACTAAAATATATAAAAATTAAATATATCATGGTTATAAAAGTAAAAAAGGAAAGTCGAATAGGGCGACTTTTTGAGCGATTTTTAGGGCTGCCGACTTGCCTTTATTACCTTCCTCCCCACGTCACTGTCGCCGGCGCCGGCGTGCGCTCCGATGTCGGCTTCGACGTCAAATAACGCGCCTGGTCCTGCTTCGGCGAAGAAATCAAGCTCCTGGTCCTCCACGGTCGCAGCTCCAGACCTTCGATCCCTATCTTCTTCTCGTCCGATATTCACCGTACTCGACGGCACAGCCACCGCCGTGGTCCCGTCGACTCTTGCAACCGTATCTCAACCTCTCTGGAATGACTACCTTGTTGGCTACTTTATTGGGCCAGCTCCCCACATCGGCAAAGTTCATGCCACGGTTAACCGGTTATGGAACCGTGATGGGAAAGATCCGAAGATTGATGTCTTATAAAAGAAGACACTGTCCTATTCAAAATTGCTTCCCAATCTCTCAGAAATAGTATCACTCGTAAACAATACTGGCATATCTCAGACATTTTACTTGTTGTGCAGGAATGGAGTCCAGCTCGCATTCACCAAAAACCGAACCTATCCGCTATGCCATTATGGGTTGACTTCAAGAATGTACCCGACTATCTTTTCTCTCGCCCGGGACTGAAATTTCTCAGTGACATCATAGGCGACGCTCAAAAGCTTCACCCTACTACGGAGCGTTGTATGCGTCTTGACGTAGCCCGCGTT
>OVBE01009824.1:0-15635 GCA_900406425.1 Iberis pinnata
CTAATGGGTCTTCCATAGGCAGACCATGGAACTTAGAGTTCTGGACCATGGTGATTACGCTTGACTTGATTTCGAAATTTTTGTTAGCGATGGCTGGTGGTTTGATACCGGTACGCTGAGTATGAGCGTTAGGAGCATCATTCTCTCCTATGGTGCGTCCACCAGCGTTGTTTTTCTGGTTATCCATCTCTAAATCCAACCGTCTAACATGAGGGGGACGGTCTTGATTACGATGTTCACGAGCGTTCCGACGTTCAAGAGCGCTTATTTCCTCGACTATCGGAATGAGATCGGTATTGCCTCTACTTCTCAGGTGCATCCACCTGAAAATGCATAAACAAGAGATGTAGAGCAATTAGTAAAGTAGTGAAAATTGGGCTTAGTCCCAAACAAATTCAAAGAACTAATTAGTAACATGGACAATGATATCACCTACTCTAGCAGCATATTTTGGTTCTGAGATTTCCACCTTCACACCTCTCTTCCTTACTATCCTTTGCAGTTTGCTTGCAGACAAGCAAAGGATAAGTTTGGGGGAGTTGATATACTTATATTTTAGCATATTTATAGCTTTGTTTTGCATCCATTTTAGGTAGATTCACTAGAATTTAGGAACATATATGTTGCATTTGCATATCATTTCATATTTCAGGTGCTGAAGATGAATAAATTCAAAAGAGAGATCATTTGGATACAAAAGAGCCAAAAAAGAGACTTAATATGGATCAAAACAACAAGCCTTAAAGATCAAGAAATTTTGAGATATTACAATAGAAATTTCATCATGGCATCTTGAATAATCTTGTAGCCATGCATTCAAACTTTCCAAAAAACCAAAGATCACCCTAAACTCCCTAGCGAGTTGCAAGATATGAACCGGCAAAGTTGTGATCCGCTAGATTCGAAGCTCCGAACCGTTCACCCCAAAGATGCATCTTTTACACCACCGTACACTGCGAATAAGGAGAAGACTTCTTCATCAAAGTTGTATAAAATTGAATCAGCTTTCCAAAGAGCTATTGCATGTCATTATAGCTTCACAGGTGAGAGAGTTATGGACCCCGTACTGAAGACTGGTCAAGCTGCTCGCAGAAGAACGCATACCGGACGGATTCACCCGATACACATGGTCCGATATAAGCATATCGACCAGTGTGTATTGGTCAGATTGACCGATACAAAACATGAAGAAATTATATCGACCACTGTGTATCGGTCAATTTGCCCGATACCGAGCTGAAAAAAGTCAAAATCAAGCATTGACCAAGAGTTTTACCCATTTCTTTTTTGGGTTAACCCACATGTTTTGGGTTAACCCAAGACCATTTAGGAGCTACTATTTAAGTGTTTTCAGCCCTAATTTTTAGACATCTCATCTTTTCTTTTAATCTTTGATTCACCTTTTGTTTCACAACCTTTTCTCTAGTTTCTTTCAAGTTTTATTGTTTGTTCTCCAAGATCAAAGAGATCTCCTTTGGAGATTTCTCTTTGATCTTGGAGGAACTTCATCTACATTTAATTATGCATCTTTATTCTCTTTTGTGTTCTTGCATTTTAGGACTTAGTTTTGGTTATTGGATATAGGCTAGATAAGATTTGTATTGAGTTTGATTGATACTGATTTATGGTTGTTGATGTTTGATCTTCATTCATTAGGTGTTCTTGATGCTAAATTTGATTTGATCACTCAAGTTTAGATCATAGGCTGAATTGTGCCCGAAAGGTGTTCGATGAAATTCATGAACCAACTTTTGAATGCTAAATGAGGCCTAACCAAGAGATTGTGTTAGTTAGTTTAGTGGTTTATCATGGATTAGATCTCAATGCTTCTTGATTGTGCAATTATCCAAGAGATTTTTTTAGTTGCATGATTATGATAGAGATTAGTGCCACGAGAGTGGATTAGTCTACTAAAGGGAATCTTAGACCAATGATTAGCATTGATTGATTGTTTCATTGTTGGTTGATTGTTAATCATATCTCTTGATAGTAAGATCCATTATCCATTGCTTTTATCTTATTTGTTTCTTTGTTTCTTGTTTATTTGCATTTTTTGTTTCTTAGATTAATTACTCATAAAAACTCATTGGCTCTAGATTAGTTTGGTTCTCATATCTTTAGTGTTGCATCTTTAGTCCTCGTGGATTCGATTTAAACCCTTTCTATCCTACAAACGATTAGTAAGGGGATTGGTATAGAAAATTCCTCTTATCACCTGGCCAGTACTCATCTTTAGTAGTACACGAGTTGTACCTCGGCGTTCTGATGGTCTATTCAGCCAATGGCGAGACTACTTTAGTCTCGTCGAGCATACCAGTATTGGACGGGTTATGCGCGAGTTATTACTCGGCTTTTAAGTTGCAAAATAGAAGGTTCCAATCTCTTCTTGAGTTTGTCAATGATGGATTTTTTTTTATAGCCTCATCTTTCCCATTTCTTTATGGGTACCTCGGCGTAGAATGGTTCAGTCGGATGAGGGGTGACTTGCTGCCGCAAGAGTTACCGTCCACATGGCACAAAAGCTTTCGACCGTGTTTGCGCAGAATTTTGGAACCGTTATCTGTTACGAACTCGTACGGAATGTCGTGTTGATAGATGATGTTCTTCCAAATAAAATCTTGCACTTGCAACAACTCATATGTGCGTGACAGATCATTAGCTAAATTTGGTTGTTTTATTTCCTAGTGGGTGGCCATGTAACTACTTTATTAACCAGTTTTCTCGTGTTTGCACCTGCTTAGCCTTGACTGCGGAATATGATGCTGCCTCTACCCATTTTGTGAAATGATACGTCGTTACTATCAGGTACCTATGCTTGTTTATTGCCATTGGAAAGGGTCCTACGACGTCCATCCCCCACTTCATGAACTGGTAGGGGTGTGTCGAGGCATTGAGTGGTTTGGTGGGCACCTAGTTCATTAGTCTGTGGCGTTGGCACATTTCGCACTTCCTAGCATATTCCTGACTATCCTGCAGCATAGTCGGCCAGTAATGTCTGTGCTTTTTTATTCTCAAGGCTGGAGATCATCTGGAGGAATGACTTCCACCATCACCTTCGTGCAGCTCGGCGAGGACTTGCCGTATATCGTCTCCATCGATACAACATAGCAGGATGCCCGAGATGGATCATTTTTAAAGTTTACCGTTGATGGTTGTGTATCTTGCGGCCTTCACCTAGAGGCGTCATGCTTTCCATTTATCCTATGGTCCATTATCTCAGTCCTCTACTCCATTCTAGGGGGTTCGTCCATCTTTTTGAAGGTTATCAGTTCCTCTATGGCGTTTATCATAGCGTTGTGATGCTTGGTGTGGTAATGTACTCCATCGGGATAACTCTCCTGAAGTTTCCATCGTTCATGACTGCCATGTTGGCCAAGGAGTCGACTAGGTGGTTCTTGTTGCGCGGTATTTTGGTCAACTCGAAGCTATCGAACTCAGTCGCTTTTTCCTGAACCATTTGGTGATATTGGAGAATTCAATCATTCTTGACGGCATAGTCCCTGCGGAACTGGATGGTGACGATTTGAGAATCGAAGAAATCGTGGATCCTTAGAGATCCGAGGTTTTTGGCTAGGCGCAACCTGGCTAGGAGTGCTTTATATTCCGCTTCATTGTTCAATGCAGTGAACTTAAAGTAAAAGGCTTGATCGAGGACTTCACCCATTGGCAGTTCGAGTCTAATGCATGCTCCCGAACTCTGTTTCCTTCAGGAATTGTCGACATAGACGTTCCAGGTTTCCAATGAGGGAAGGTCGTCTCTCTGGTGTTGTGGTATCTTGGCTATGAAAATTTGCGAGAACATGTGAGTTGGAACTGGTCCGCCCTTGATTTTTGATTTTGTATTCCTTGAGTGTAACTGCCCACTTGGTTAACTTTCCAGATTGGTTCGGGCTATGGAGTATGGTGCGCATATGTTTATTGGTTAGTACGACTATGGTATGTAACTAGAAGTATGTTCAGAGCTTCCTGGATGCCAATATTACTACGAGTGGGACCTTTTTGATGGTATGATACCGTATCTCGGAGCCGCTCAGTGACTTGCTTGTGTAAAAGATGGGTTTCTGCTCTCCTTGATCTTCTTGCACCAAAACGCCACTAACAACCATGTCGGAAACTGCAACATAAAGGTAGAGTATCTTTCCTTCTTCAGGTTTGGCGATGATAGGGGTATTGTGAGGTATTGCTTGAGCTTGGCGAAAGCGTCTTCAAACTTTTGATCCCACTCGAAGCCTTTTGTTCCCCTTAAGGATTTGGTAGAAGGGAAGGCTTTTGTCGGTTGATCTCGATATGAACCTGTTGAGGGTGGCGATCCGTCCTGTTAAATTCTTTGCTTCCTTCTTGGTTCTTGGTGGTGGTAGGTCAAGAATGGCGGAGATATATTTTGGGTTTGCTTCAATTCCTCTTTTCGTCACAACGTACAAGTTAAGTGTTTCAAAACATTTTTCTAGGTGTTTCACGTGGTCCTTTGCTTCGGTAGATTTTACCAACATGTCATCGATGTACATCTCCATAGTCCTTCCGAGCTCATCGGCGAACATCTTGTTCACCAAACGCTGGTAGGTGGCTCCTGCATTTTTCAAACCGAAGGGCATCACTTTGTAAAAGTACGTCCCCCTATCTGTGATGAATGCGGTCTTTTTCCGGTCTGCGGGGTACATCATTATTTGATTATATCTTGAGAACACTTCCATGAACGATAGCAGCTCATTCCCGGCGGTTGCCTCAACGAGCTTGTCTATGTGAGATATGGGGAAGTTGTCTTTTGGACATGCTTTTTTTAGATCGGTAAAGTCTACACATACTCGCCATTTTCTGTTATTTTTCTTCACAGTGACGGGATTGGCTAACCAATCTAGATACTTCACTTTGGACGATTGAACCTGCATTTAAAATTTTTTTCTACTTTATCGTTCACCGTTTGGGAGCACTCCTCACCGAGCTTACGTCGCTTCTGTTGTATTGTCTTATAAGTTGGGTCTACGTTAAGTTCGTGAGAAGTGATGGCTAGATCGATTCCCTTCATATCTTCCATGGACCACGCAAAAGTTTTGACGTTTTCTTTTAGCAAGGAGATCAACTCTTTTTTATGCCTGGATGTAATTCCTTTCCTATTCTGGTGGTTTTGTCTTGGTAATCATTGTAAGTTAATTAAGTGGTGGAAGGTTCCCGTGATACTTGTAGCATCCACATCCGATGTTCTATAAGGAAACAGGTTCGAGCTATACGATGATTCCCTCTTATCGTTCAGGTCCCCCTGTCGGTTGGAAATTTGATGCACTGGTGATAGGTTGATACGACCGCCTTCGTAGAGTAAAGCCAAGGCGTGCCGATGATTGCGTTGAATGTGGACTGTTGGTCCATTACTATGAATTTGACCATTTAGGTTAGACCTCCAACTTGAACTGGCAACTTGACGGTTCCTGCAGTTCGCGCTTTTTCGCCATTGAAACCTGTTAGGGTTTTGCTTCCGGCCTTTACTAGTTCCCCGCTAACTTCCATGTTCTTCATTGTATCTTTGAAGATGATGTCGACCGAACTTCCTGTATCGATTAAAATTCTAGCTACCTCAGTGTTAGCGATTACCAACTCGATGACCAGAAAGTCGTTGTGAGGCTGACTAAGTCCTCGTAGGTCAGCATCGCTGAACTTAAGTTAGGGTGAGGTAGGTATAATATCGGCTTGTTCTTTCTGGGCTGTCACAGCTCGCCGCTCCGACTTTCGTATTGATTTCACCAAGTCGTTGCACGATAGCAATCCGCCCATTATGACGTTGACCTTTCATCTTGGTAACGATCCCTCCCTTAATCGGGCGTCAAGTCTGTCTTCTGGGCTCTGATCCCTAGTTTGACTAGGGGTGTCATGTCCTTGATGGTGTGGGATCTTATTTCTTTAACTGTACTAACTTGGGGTTGTGCCCCTCTGTAGAATGAGCTAAACCTTGGGTTTCCCGTACATCTTCTGTCACTATTCCTTGTCCTACTAGTGTCAATTTCGCCGTACTGAAACTTCTTCAGGAGAATGGATTGTAGGTGGCGACAGTCTGGAGTTCGGTGCCCGTTTTGCTTGTGGAAGTCATAGTACGCCTTTGGATCGTCATCGACAGGTGGAGGCTGATCTAGTGTTGTTCCACTTTCGATGATCGCGTAGGTCCCACATCCTCTTCTGTCCTTCGTGTAGTGCTGCCTAGATTCTCGTTGTGGCTTTTCTCTTTCTTTACTTAGTTTGGTTGCTTGATGCCTTTTGGACATTGTTGCGTATTGTTCCTCCATCTCGACGAACTTATTGGCTCTGTGGAGTGCATCTTCCAGTGTTTGTGGCAGATTAATGAGCAGCCCGTCCTTGAATGAGCGTTTCACAGTGTGCCGATTACACCTTCTTCGTTTATCATTATTCGGGCGACAAGTCCCTTGAATTTGTTGAGGAAGTCTCGCAGTGGTTCTTTCTCCTGCTAGGACAGTGTCCAAAGATCGGTTCTCGTGGCCTTTTTGGCGATGTACATCGAATAGTGCTTTATGAATATTATTGACAACTGCTAAAAGCTATCGATGGTCCTTAGCTCTAAGCGGGATAACCAATCCAGCGCCGATCCTGAAAGATTTTCAATAAAAAGCTGGCACAGACCTGTGTCTCACTCCTCCAAGGAGAATTGTGATCGCGCCATGGAGATCGTAAAGGCTTTCGGGTATTGTATGGGGTCGCTTTTGCCATCGTATTCTATGAATTTGATCTTAGCAGAGTGGCGTACTGGGACGTCGATGATCCTTTTGGTGAATGGTTTCCTTTGTGTTTCTTCAATGGCTTTCATAATATTGGGGGCCGAGCTGGTTGCCTGATGCACTTGTGAGCTCATGAGTTTTATCTTATTTCAGATATGTTGTACTTCGTGGGTCTCTATGAGATCAGGTCGGCAGTGATTTCTTGGTGCGGTCTCCGGTGTTTGGTAAGCGCCCCGAACAAGGATTTGTTAATGGTGCGCACATCTTTCTCACCTATTGAAGCAGTCATTTCGTCGAGCTGTGCTTTGAGGTTTTGAAATTTGGCTCTAAGTTTAGATGTTTCCGCTTTTTATTCGTTTAGAAGATTCCACATGTTATACACAGTGACATTGTGGATTTCGTCTTCCTGATCCAAATCCCTGTCGTCAAGTGGGTCTCTCTGATCTCCCTTGTCCCTTATTTATGCGGTAGTGTCGTGTTGCTGGTTTCTCAACGGATCGACGGAGTCGTCCAGTTTCTTGCCGGTTGTTCCGTCGACATTCATTGGCTGAGTTCTGCTTTTTCCATGCGATAAAAAAGGTGGAATATTGCGGCTAGCTATTCCCCACAGTTGCCGTCAACTATTGAATCAAAGTTTCACGATTAGGTTAAACTATGATCTTGTGGGTTGCTAGGTAACCTCACAAGTTTATTATTGAATAAGAAGAATGATTACATAGATATTTATACTAAAATACATGAGATAACCCTAATTCTATAATTAAAGGAAATGGGCTTCTGATATGGGTTGAGCTTCCATTTCAAGGCCCAGCTCGTCAATTTCCTGTTTCCTATCAACGAGTTAGGTATTTAACTGAAATAGACTTCAAGCCGGGTGACCATCTCGGTATCAACATATACATTCATGATTAGAATATTGTAAATATGTTATAAAAATGAACAACCACTTTTACTTAGGGATGGAATGGATTCAGATATCCGAAAGTTATGAGAATATTCAGATCCACAAGATCCGTGAAAAATATCCAGATTCGGATCCGTGGATATTCCAAATATCCGGATCCAGATCTGGATCCGAGTCAGCATTACAAAAAAAATTGAATTTTTTATTTTTATTTTCGAAAAACTGAAATATTTTAGATTTGTTTTCTCAAGAAAATATAAAGATTATTATAAAATTACATTTGAAATTTATTCTTATAACGAAATAATATTTATATGTTTTAAAATAATACAAATTAAAATATTTAAGTTTTTTATTAAAAAATAATATAATATATATTTTGAAACTATATAAAACTATTATAATATATATTAAAAACTATATATATTCTTAAAATATACTCCATCCGTTTCAATATGTAAGTAGTTTTGCCTTAAAAGCGCGGATATTAGAAAATTTTAACTTTTCTTAAAGGAATAATAAAAAGTTAGAGATATTATTATTTTTTTGGTGGGTAAAAAGTTAGAGAGATTATTGCATATTATTTTGCCTTTAAATTTATAGTAGAATATTATTTATTTAAATTATTTTATTATTTTGGAATTTGAAAACAACTTATATTATAAAACAAACTATTTTTGACTAAAACTATTTATATATTAAAACAAAATGAGTATAATTAATATATATTAGTCTGAATTCAAGCTTTACATATATCCTAATTTTTGAACCGGGTTCAAATCAGATTGAATATTAAATTAGGATAATAATTTCACCACTACTTTAACACATAAATTAGAAAAGTTAATAATAATAATAATAATAACAAATAAAAAATACAAAGCAAAAAAGAAACCTGGGTCACCCCACCACGTAGGTGTCTTTATCTACACTTTTTGTCCTTAATTTCTATTCTCTCCCCCACCATCCTACTTCTTCTTATTCTTCTTTATGTCTTCCTCCTCTTCTTCCAACAATGGAGATTCAAGAGGTGGTGTTAGCTCCGGCGGTGTCGTTTACGAGGCCCCTTCTCCATCTCGGCCTCGTCGTGGCGCCAACGACGTCTGGCCGGAGCCTTTCCTCGAATCTCTAGCCGTTCAGGCTGCCATTGATGCTTCCGTATCCGCCGGAAGACTTGCCGCAGCCCCAGCTCTTGCCAACGTTTTCCGGGTAACAATCGAGATATTTAAATAATATGATTCCACAAACATCTTTATATTTGACATTAATAACTTGTCTTATATATCACACTTTCAATTCTATTTTTATATACTTCGATAAAGTGCAACGTAGATCTAAAACAGACAAAACTAAGTCAAACTAGTCGTGGTCGAGTCAAATGTACTGTTTGTTTCATGTGTTGTACTTTAGTATTTGTGCTTTAGATTTGGTTTTGCATATCTTTTGTTTTGGTATTATATAATTTCAACATAGAACAATTCGTTTTTCCAGTTTACAAATTCATAATTACAGTATTTTTCAGGATTATACTTGAGTATATGTTGTTTTTACTTATCTTTATTTTTTTGGTAGGGAAAATTCTTTATTCTAGATCTTAAATTCATAATTAAGTGATGTAGCCACATTGAGGAAATAAAATTGTGCTTAATTATATGTTATTTCTATAAACAAAAGATATGAAATTGTATATATTATATAATTTAAGATTTTATTATTGTAAATAATAATATCATATTTAAGTGAAGAAAGTAGTATTGGATTTTGAAGGGAAGAAAAAAAAAAAAACTGAACTTTGGAAAGGTAACCGCCCTTTCTATGATGGGTCCAAGTCCAACTTTTATGTCAAACAAGACGACATTTATTTGACGTCTCTTTCACATATCATATGGTTTTGGGACTTTATTTTTATTTTTTACGTTTTGGAAACCTTTTGTCTTCCATTTTACCCAATATGTTTATTTCTTTTTTGTTTCTTCTCTCGTCAACTTTTGATACCTTTTAATGTCTATTTTTGGACCCTCAATTTTACCCCATTTCTTTTGTGAAATTCGGACATATGTCACTAATATAAGTGTTATAATATGAAAATTGGTTTCCTTCACTCACGAAATTAAGTTTGTAAAATAAAAAATTGGCTTTCAGATTTTCGTTTGAGTGGTATTTGGAAATCCACTTTTCGACTCAAATGTACTTACAAGAATTATCAATTTTAAATTGGTAATAGACATTAGGCACAGTCTTATATCCAGTGCCCAGTAAAATTTAAAATTTTATTAATATGTATTTCTAAAAATAAAATCTTAGAAAGTGACTTCTCACGGCAGACTCATAAAATTAGAAAATATGGTTGCACATCTAAAAAGAAAATGGAAAAGAAACCTAAGTAAGGTCCTGTCTTTTACCCCTGCCAATGTTAGTCTTATATTACCACTTTAGGTTATTATCTACGTACATATGGAAACTATATTCATCTACATTATACATTATTCATGTATTATGTCGGCCTAATATATTATTCTTTTCTATAATCCTTTGTCATATACTTGATATAATTGCTGCGTCCACATATATATATATATATGACTACATATGTACATTTTCTGCTTCTTGTTTTTGTTATATATTTTCTCTGCCAATATAATGATCCAGTGAGTAGTAATGCATGCAGAGTATCTGACAACTTCTCATTCCCTTTTTGTATGTCTCTCTCTATATATATATGTAAAGTATTAATTGTTGAATTATAAAACTAGCCCTAAACTATATTTTAAGAAACTGCAGTATGGTTTACAGCATAACACTTTTGTCAGTGATTTTAAGGGTATAAAAATGGAGTTTTCATTGTTGTTTTCACGTTGAAATTGGTTATGGGCACTACACTACATATGCCTAAAAAAGCACATGGAACCCAATGTTGAGGGTGTGGTGTCTCTAAGATTATATTATCTTCTTTACATTTTATATATTACTTTAAAGTAGAAAATTTAATTTAGCTACATATGATTCTTTATTACGACAATTAGAATGAAATTAAAAAAATGGATTTACGTGAACAAAAAAAGGACATAGTTTTTTTTATTACACGTTTATATTATGCCCTTCAATATTTTATTGATTTGCCGAATTACGCTACTTTACCACATTACTCTTACAAGATTAAGTTTGACTTATGTTTGGATTCATAATAAGCTGTAGTATTTTTCTTTATTTATTTAAAAGAATGAGTTTGTTGAGTGGTTAGGGTAGGGAGTCAAAATAGTAATAGTGGAGGGATAGAAATGACAATACAGCATAAATGTGGAGAATGTAGGTCCACGGATTCTTGGAGAGAGAAACATAAATAAGTGTAAGATTTGTGTATTTATGGGAAGCTCTACTTTTAACAAGAGAATGGCTTAAAAGCAACCCTTTCTTGGAAATGAAAGAGAAAAAGGGCACGCTTGTTGGCAATGTCTTAATCTCTCATGTTCACCTTCTCTATTAAATTCTTCATCTGTCTCCTTTTAAATAAATTTTGTGTTATTTTATACATGGGACTAGGGCTTCTCTCGTTATTCCTTTTACTAGCCCTTCTGTTATAAAAATCTGTTGTACTTTTCGTAGCTTGGAGATACTGATTAGTCGCATCAATACAACATATATAGACATTATATAATTAATAGAGATTTATACACAGAGCACAGAGCTTTTGTCTGAGTCTGTCGTTGTCTTTACTTCTTCCTAGTCCCTAGTCTTTCATGCTTCGTTACAGGCCTACTTATCTTCTTTCCATGTATCACATTTGACTCTCTTTATTTTCTTCTGCTTTAACTTAACCGCTTTTCTCTTACTATTACTCATCCTAATACTTTTTCAAAAAAAAAAAAACTGTTCAGATTTTTTTTGTTAAGTTGTTTTGTTAAACTATTTAACTTTTTTATATTTATCAACTATTAAAATGAATTCTTTTGTTTTAGATTATATATATATATATATATTTAGTTTTGATTATATTGATATATGAATTTAATAAAATTTCTAACTAAAGATTAATTAGAATTTTTTTTGGAAAACAATTATATTAATCTAATTATCCGGTTTCTTTCCTACGATCATTTAACATAAGAAAAAAAAATCAAATGAAGTGAATAATTAGTTTAGTTGACTATGGTTTTCTATTATGAAGAGAAACAGAATAAATAATTGTTGCGTATCACTATAAAATTTTATTAATTAACAATTTTAAAAGATTACAACTAGAACAATTAATCCCGTGTACAACAGTAGAAAATGAAAATAAAAAGTTCAGGGAGTGGGTATATGTTGATGCCAATTTACTAAAAATATAGAGGATCGATGTGTGTCTAAAATTACAGGTATGCACCATGTGGCAAGCTGTGTCTCGTTCCGACCATCTATGGCAACTTCTTTCACAACAAGTTTGGGCAAGAAGACGTTCGATACACGACACATGGCGAGACGAGTTTATCTACCGTCATCGGACGGCTAGGAACTTCCGAAGACGTAGTTACGTTCACTCCACACTCAGTTTTGATCCTTCAGACGTGGAGGAGCCCGACGGTCTTTCTTGCCGTTGTCTAAGTCTCTCGGATGTATATTTAGCAGCCGGATTTGCCGATGGAACCGTTCGTCTTTTTCTCTTGAATAATCGTCTACATGTTAGGACTCTTCGTCCTCCACTTCAAGACCGGTTTGGAAGATTCTCTCGATCTGTGTCAGGGATCATTATCTCTGAATCAAGATTGGTTTTCGCCACTATGGATGGAGACATCCATGTGGCGGAAATAGACGGTATTGGTCGTCAAACACGTACAGCTTACGTAGGAGATATTGTTAACGACGGTGCATTAGTGGATTTCACCGGCTATGGACGGTGGTGGGTTGGGCTTTTTGCTGGTGTTCCTGGTCGGGCTTTTCACATTTGGGATTGTACTAGTGAAGAGACAACCTTCGTTGGTGGTTCACTCACTGATCCTGAAGCTGTTATGGGATGGCACACTTTAACAGAGTTAACCATGTCTCTTGGCCGTCTAAGAATCTCTTCTGGTGGTGATATAGCTGTTGCTTGTACACGATGGAGGATAATGGTGATTGATTTGAGAAACCAAGGAGTGATTATCGGAGAGGATCAAGAGCAACTAAGGGGACTCTCGGTGACTGCTTTTGATGCCAACAATGAGGCGTATGTTAGAGTAGATACCAGGGGTAATGCTAGTGTGCGCAGAGTGACGACTCAAGACACGCTTTGTGAGTTTCGTGTGACTGGTGGTGCGGCGCATAGAAGACTCATGGGCTGTGTTAATATTCTGCATGCGCTAATGTGCGCAGGAGGAGTCATGCGCATGTGGGAAGTTGATAGAGGAGAGTATCTGTATAGTTTTAGAGAGAGACTAGGAGAAGTTGAAGCTATTGTTGCTAATGATACACACGTCGTTGTTGCATCTTCATCAACGGCTGCGGCTGCTACTACTTTACATCTATGGGATTTTGGTGCATTGTAGTCTATAAAGATTAAACTATTCTTCTCTCAAATATTTAAACCCTAAACCTAGTAGGTGTATAATCTAATGTTTCTGAATTTTTATTTAATTGGGAAAGTGACAGACCGAGGTGGTCACAAAAGGGTGTGATTTACAAAATCTTTGATCAAAAGTGTGTTAATGTTTTTGTCTCAAAACCACATAAAGTGCACTTTTGCTCTTCGTTTTTTTCTCTCTTTTAATTTTGGTCGTAGTAAGTGTTGTTTTATGTACCGTTAGTTTTTTTTTTCGTTAAAAATTTCAAAGTATATTCACAATTAAAAAAGTAAACGATTATATGCACAATATATTCTAAAAATAAAATGACAAAGAAAAACAAAATCTTAATGTTTCTTTTCAAAATATAAACGTTAAAGACTTATTTTTTGTTTATAATTTATTTCACTAGGAGAAAACATACATTAAAATTGACATGACTTTTCTTTTGTTACAATTTCATAAAAGTTTTAAACTATAATCCATAAGACTTTTTGATAATCAATAACATAAACAGAAATGTACATGATGAATCTACCTTTAATATATATATATATATATATATATATATATATAATAATCTTTCAAACTAAATCATAAATGATTTTAAATCTCTAAGAGCATATCTAATAGTGACAATTAAAGGATGCTTAAAAGAGTTCTTATGTATTAAAAATGTATTAGACTAATTAATTAAATCATAAATACATATATTAGCAAAGGATCGACGCTTACTGAAGCGTTTTAAATACTTACTAAGAACTCTTACGTGTCGTCTCTATATTGGTCGTTAGAAAAAAAAAGAACGATTGTCGGAGTTCCAACTCAAATCCAGAAGTTAAGTGAAGAAGAAGAGAAAAGAGAGAATTAGCAATGGGGAGAAAGAAGGGATTGCCGGAGTTCGAAGAGACGGCGCCGGATGACTTTGATCCGGCCCATCCTTACAAGGATCTGGTGGCGATGGTGGAAATGAGAGAGCACATCGTTTGAGAGAAATGAATCAAAATCGAGAATGCTAAGATCTTGCGAGAGGTTATGGTTCGTGTTTTGGGTTAGGCTTCGTTTTTTTGGAAGCATTGATTTTATATTATCTCCTCAATAGACTTAAAAAAAAAATTGTAGGAAATTGGCATTCCTGGCTCTAGATTTGGTCAAATGAATAATAGTGATGCTTTATGGAATCCTTTAGTGAATCTCGTGCAATTAAGATTTTGAAGTTGATAAAATTCACTGACTCTAAGTTGAGGTATTTAGAAGTACGTTGATGTTTAATAGCTATGTTCTTAAATCCATCACAATGATAAAACTAGCAATGAGTGATCTATGGCAACTGTTAGTGGTTTATGGCAACAATGAAAAAAAACATCTCAAGTAGATGTGTATAAGCTATGGCAACTGTTATAGCATTAGAAGCCGATATGATTATCACATCAGCTAGTGGTTTCACTTTTATAACAAGCTTAATGATCTATATGTTCTCTTCTTTTTGTTTTGTTTATGTGATACAGGGGATCTAGCTTTTGATGCAAGACATGAAAGGTTGCAGATTTACTCTTTTTTTTTGTGTTTATAAACATGTCAGTCTTGGGACTGGAAGATTGTACATGTAAGGGTTTTACGATCTTGAGTAATGTATTGCTACATTCAATGCATTTGTTTAATCTGTTTAAGTTTGTGTTTATGGATCAATCTATTTCAGTTTATGGATCAATCTGTTTAAGTTTAGTTTAAACAGTTTAAGTTTGTGTTATGTTTAATTCAATATGTTTTACTTTAAATGTTGTTTGAATCTTGCTTTTACTACTTGTGTTTAAATCTGTTTCTTTTGACACAGAAGAAGAATAAGCAGAAGGAGAAGAAGAATACAAAGAAGAACAAGAAGAAGAACAAGAAGGAGAGGTATGTTTAATTATAATTGTAGATGTCAATGTGAAACTAGGATAAGATAAATGTGAAATGTAGATGTGAATGTTTAATTAGAATGATGAATGTAGAATGAACAAACTTTTTTTTTTCCTACAAATTAGAAAGAGATTGCTTAATTAAGTACTTCTAATGGACACATTTTTTCTTTTTCTATAAGTGAAAGTGCTTAGAATAAAATTTAAATGCAAAAAATTGTAAATACAATTTTAAGCACCCTATTAACCACTCCATCACTGGAGATGGTCTAATGATGTGACGTCAAGAGTTTATGTGTATTTTTGACTAGGCGTGTTTGGGAAACCATAATCTTATATTTATAAGATAACTAATATATAATTTGGTCTCTCATCTAATTAGAAATTATCAAAGGCATCTACACATAAATATTTCATTACACTTACATCTAATTTTTTTACTTTGTTCCAAAATAACTACATAATATTTACATATTAAGTAATGCCTCTAACACTTTAAAATTTACATATGTGATCTCAAAATAAATTTTATTACCTCTCATTAACAGGGGGTTATTGAATGTTGTGTTTTAATGTAATTGAATGTGTTTTGAAATCT
>OVBE01009825.1:0-15634 GCA_900406425.1 Iberis pinnata
CTGGAAAGCCCTTTGAGAGTGGGCTACTTACCTTGAAGGTGGTTGATTGAGGTATCGACTCTGTCTGCCTGGTGATTCTTCTCGATTCCTCACCTCGCAGACACAAAGAGCAAAAGTTTTAAGGTTAGTATCAAATCTCAAAAGGGTTATCAGAATCATAAAACATGCAGAGTTATTCAACAGTTTTAAGTTCTCAAAGTTCAGATCTATAAGTTTCAATCACATGCAGAAGCTGAAAAGGTTTTTTACCTTGAAGTTTTGTGAATCTTCAGTCTTGGATCTTCAGATCTGGTTCATCGGGTTTGGTATCTTCAGTGTTTTTCTTCTGGGTATTTAGATGTATTTCTCCAGAAGGTTTATTCTCGACATGCATGCAAAGAAACTGGTTAGTAAAAGGTTATAAAAGAAGTCAAAGAGTCAAAATCAAGTTTCGGGTTTGAGTTTTACCTGAATATCGTTGTTGTTCTTCGAAGTTCTAGTGGTTTCCTGTCTGGTTTACCTGTAAGATGCATGTTGGTTCAAGCAAAGAAGAAAGAAAGTCAGTATCAGAAGAAAGTTCAGTTTTTCAGAAAAAAAGACGAAGAAGTTTAAGAGACTTACCGAGTTTTGAGTCTTGGTCAGATAAGGTTGTCAGAGGTTGAAGCTCGTCTGGATATGTTGTTTAATCGGAGCAGAAGTTGGTTCAGGTGAGTGGTCACCGGAGAAACCATTGAAGGTCTGTTCAAGGTTTTCACAAAGAGAAATAAGAGAGAAGAAGAAGTGTTTGTCGACGTTAGGGCTGAGAAAATGAGCTAAGGTGGAGAATTTGTGAGGTTATATAGCTCGGGCTTTTCTCTATCTGGGCCGAAGTCATCGCAATTGGGCTTGAATATCTGCAAACAGAGAAGACAAGTTAGTCTGAGCTTATAAATTTTTCGAGGCCCAAGAGATATGTGTTTTCTCACCTTATGTCGAAGCTCAAGTCCAGAGGCTATTTTAATTCATCTTCTTCGATTCTGTTTCAGAACAGATTAACAGAAACAGAGAGAGAGCTTCTTGATTTTCGCCATTGTTGAAGCTTGAGGTTGAAGGCGATTCTAAGCTTCGAAGATCCTTGGTTGAAGGTTGAAGAAACCGATTCTTTGCTAGTCTTTCTATGTGTTCAGTTTCCTGAAATAGAAGAGCACATAGGTTAGTTTCTAGTATTGATCTTAATAAAAAATCTCTGTAATATTGGATACAATTTCTTAGTGAAATCTTGAAGAGGACAGTCTCTTCCCCAGATGTACCGAAAGGGAACTGTGTTACCAAATTCTTGAGTGTTAATTTTACAATTGTTTGAATTTTTTAAAGCGCAAGATTAAGTAACAAAACCCAACAGTAGAGTTTGTTTTGAGTTTTTTTTAAAAAAATAATAATATGTGCAAATATTAATTTAAAAAGCTCTAAACAAACTCTACTTTATGAACAAATATTTTTTTTTATTAACAAAAGGTATGCAACACTCTAAAATAGTATATTAAAAATATATGTGGTTATATTATCTTTCCTTACAAGAGTAAAAGTTGCTCAAAGTGTGAATTCACTTAGTGAGAGATCTTACTATCTTGTTTTGGTTATGTGATACACCTTCATTTAATATTAAAGATTTAATGTTTCACATCGAAATTTTGTAAGAAATTATTCACTAATATATCAGGGACATTAGTAAATATATCAATTAATTTTAAATTAATACTCATAATCCTAACATTTAAAGTTAAAAAAGTAGGCCTAGATAATAATACATAAAATAACCAAATGTAATTACTATATATCAGAGATATATTTTATAGATAGCAGCAAGTCTAGTGCATAAACATAAAGTGGAAATTTGTGTGAAAATAAGTAAAATAATATTTAACAAGATAGTGGAAGTGATTATTTAAAAACAAAACAAAACAAAACAAAAATACCAGAATAAAATTGCCTTATTTTTGGAAAATATAAAACAAAATATCCAAAGGAAGAGTAAATTGATAAAGGTGAAAATGTGAATAATACATTATCAGAATGTAACTTTTTAAGTGGGGGGGGGGGGGAANGATTAAAACAAAATTTATCTAAAGGATGAGTAAATTGAAAGTCTTAACCCCACACACACAAAAAAAATAAAGTAAATCAACTTTTGTTTTATGGTATCATTTTGTTTTCAACATTAAGCCAAAGAGTCAATGCATCCCACCTGATTTGATTTTTCACAGGTCAATCACTTCAACTATCACAATTCTTTTACTTTAATTCTATAAAAATTTGTTAATTTTATTTTACCTAAGAAATATATTTTAAAATATTGAGAAAAGAACATGTTATTTTGATGGTTGACGAAAATCAATAAGAAAGTGAGAAAACAAATTTGATAAAGATGGTAATAATGGCAAACAAACCTTGGTGGGTTTGTTTCTTTAACGAATCCAAGGTTAATAAAAGTGGATTTTGTTACAAAAAAAAAATATCAAGACTAGTTAATCACATGAATATTATTTTTCCACTTTTTACTATTTTTATGTGTTATATTTTTTCACAGACATTAGAAATGTTATTACAATGGACCTGGTGTATATGTTATTAGTGTCTCATTGATACAAAATTACAATTAGGATCGAAACAACGGATCTTGACCTTTAGAGTAATTCTTTTAAATACCATCAAAAAAGTTCAAATTTTAAATATACCAAGCACTCACAAAAGTTTCAAAAATATAACATACTCTCAAATGTTCCAAAAATACCACAAAAATAAAAAGTGAATTTTAAAGGTTTAGAATTTAATTTTAGATTTGGGTTCACTAATTAGAGTTTAGGGTTTAGTTTGGAAGGGGTGGGTTTCGCTTTGGAGGTTTATAGTTTAAATTTGAAGCTTTAAAACTATTTTAAATTTGTGATATTTTTGCAACAAAAACAATTTTGTGGTATTTTTAGAAAAAATGTGGTATTTTTGGAATTTTTAGAAGTGTGTGGTATTTTGAAAAAACCTAATTTTATATTCTTTTTGAGAATGTCCCTTATTTTTATGATTATTTTACAATAGTATATATGAATTATGAGGTTTTAAAATAGAAAAAGTAGTTTATATGAAATATTAGTCCCAAACAAAATTAAATTTCCAATTTTTATTTGAATATGAAGTGGAAATCAGTTTTTTTTTTTTTAAGGTTTTATACAGCCTAGCTAAGTCAAGTGTGCTTGGACAGATGAGTTTTACCTTTAAGATGTGCTTATTTAAAAAAAAACTAATGTACCTTAGACAGAGATAATAATTTTGAAAGATTTAAACGAATTAATCATAAGAATATGAAAGCAGATGAAACATTATTTGACAAAAATAGTATTAGGTAAAGTTGACAACAAGAGATCTAACTGGAGAATTTAATTTTGTTGATGAAGTTTAGAATAGCAAATAATGATTAAATGATAGAATACTATAAAATCTAAATCCAAAAGATTGTGTCAACTATGACCAATGTTGTGGGGAGAAATTTAAAAAGGGGTTTTATGTTCATATTATTTTCGAAATAAGAAAGAAATCAACTTGGAGTAAATCAAAAATCTAGTTTTTTCAAATGCAATACATCAAAAATAATACCAACAATGAGTTGGCCCACTTGTTTTAAACGCAATTGTTGGTAATGTTGTGCTTATAGTTCGATTCACAATAGGAAGGATATGCTCTCCAAATAAGAGAGTTATATAACATGGTTTGGATATCGTTTTGGAGATGTGCGGGCTTCAGCCCATGCTCATAAAAAATCAAAAATAATATCACGTTATAGTTTGTACAAAAAAAAATTGTGAATAGATCTATGGTTCATTTACTTTCGAACAAAAAACCTAGAGTTTCGGTTAGGGATGAACATTTTAACCAAACCGAACTAAAATTTTATTCGGTTAATTTGGTTTGATTGGGTGAATTATTTAATTTAGTTCGGTTCAACAACAATTATATTTTATATTATACGAACCAAATCGAATATGCTAATATTAGCCGAATAATTTGAAACTAACCCAATAAACGAAAAACTAACCAAAAAAAACCGTAAATGAACAGAAAATTAACCAAATCTAAAAATTAAGATTCTTGAATCGAATAAACCGAACCGAGAAAACCGAATGCCCACTCCCAGGACCGGTCAAGAGCATAAGCAAGTGAATCCACCGATTAGGGCACCAACATATAGAGTATATTTTCGATGAGATAAAGGGGCATTTTTCTTAAAACAAATGGACATTTTCTTTGAAATAAAAAGATTTTTATGTGGAAATAAAGGAGATTTTATTAAAATTTTTAAAAATTTATGTCATAAGTATCATAAATTATAGATTTTTTGTAGAAATAATATTCATTAGAGGTTCTAAGATGGTAAACCAATTTTAATATATCTTAGTTAAATATTTTTTTGTCGTTTGAATATTTGAATCACAAAGAATCATTATGTTAGTTTATTAAAAAAAAAAATGACATATATAAAAGGCAAACTTTTCGTATTTGTATAGAGTATCTAAAAACGTTGGACCGGCACTGCTCGCTCCTAATTTCAACTCTTTATAACCTAACAAAAAAAAATCACTCGTCTACAAATAAATTTAATAAAATGGTTTTTGTCTTTTTAGCAAATCTACGGACTCTTATTAATAATATTTAGTCCTACAACGACTGAAGAATTTATGAGAAAACTCAAAACCTCGTATTAATTAATGAGTTTAGTTAAACTCCAAATATGTATGAAACGAGGAATGTATGTTACCCTAAGGAAGAACAATAATGCGTAAGAAAATTCAAAGTGTCTCATATTACGGCTGTTAAACCAATACACATTCCTTTCGAACTTTGTGTCCTCCGTTACCGTAACGGATTATTTTACAATCACTTATATATATGTTTATATTTTTTTGGCTCGAACTCCATTTCTATATGAGGTAAGTTTATTATAAATTGTTAATAAATCACTATTTTCAATACGTTGGATCGCGATCATAATTAAATTATATGGTTTTAATTTGTTTTTGTCAGCTAGCGATTAAAATATGTATCATTATATTTGAAAATGTTTATTATGCTTTGAAAATGGTTATTTTATAAATAAGATTATATACGTAACAACTACAATGACAGATCTAGAAATTATTTTTATGGAAGTTATAAAATTTTTAAAAAAATACAATACAATAATAATATATAATATTATAATGATAGATGAAAATTTTACATAAATTTGTGGAGTTATTTATAAATTTTAACATATTTATTGGGATCAAATTCTAATTTTGCTTAATTTTTTTACCAAATACAACTAAATTTGTATTAAAAATAATTACTTTATTAAATTCTATAGGTGTCAATTGACACCAATAGACTCCACCTATATCCCCCTCTGTGTCTCTGTGTAACTATGTTGTCTTGCTATCAGATTATGGATCAAATATGACAATTTGTTATGAAAATGCAATTATTCTTATTACAGAAATTAAATTATTAGACCGGTTCGTTATAACCAAAAGAATAAAAGGAAAAAAAATTATGCAGGAAATAGCATGAATAAGATTTTTAGCAAATAACTCTAATTAATTTGTAACTATTTTGAAATATGATTTCCCACAAAAATATTTCTCACATATGTAACATGTATAAGTGACTCATCTTGTTGTAAGCATTTCCAAAATGAGTCTCATCTAACATCTCTAAGAGACTTATTAGATAAATGTAAAGTTGTCCCACATTAAAAATTGAGATATTTATATATTAGTATATATAAGATTCATGACTAATCCACTCATTATTAAGTAATTAACAATATTAGTAATCACTTTATTTTGCTCAATTCCATTCTACTTGTTCGGATATTCTATCATTACAAACGTAACGAAGGCTACTCTATATATGTTAATTCAAAATATACATTGAATACCGTAAAGTACAAAATTGTATATAGTCAAAATAGAAAGAAAGAAAAAAAACACATAATAATTTATTATGAAAGAAAATAAAAGGCGTGAAACTAAAGATTAATAAAATTAGAAAGTTGTAAGAAATGAAATAAAATAAAGAGCCACGCTAAGGCGCACAAAGAAATAAAGCGATGCTGAGCGTGGGCCGACAACGAACTGGTGGGACCTATTTTAAGATTAGATCGAGGCCAAACGGGCCACCACGGCCCAATAGTCAATATTTTATCCTTAGAAAATTTGTTAATATTTTATTTTTTTTACTTTTTATAAATTTTATAATTCAAAAATTATTTTGTATTTAAATACATTTTTATTTTATTAATAGTAAATTATCCGTGTGAATTATGACCTTTTTTTAACAATAAAGTGTTTGGTCAAATAGCAAATCATTTGTGTAAATTTTAATTGTTCATGTAACTAAACTATGTAACTAAACTGAAATAACTCATTTTCTACATTTTTAAAAAATATATTTTTTAGATTAATAGACAAAACTATCTACTTTTAAGTTAAAATTACCTCATTTTTTAAATACTCTTATTTTAATTTATTTAACATTTTTATTTAAAGTCATTGTCTTCTTCTTTTTTCCAATATTCAATAAGCATTTAAAATCTATTTTCAGAAAGTTGATCCTAGATGCCTAAAATCATTACTAGAGACTAATGATATTAGACCCTAATAATAAAAATTAATAATTAAAAGTGAAACCCAATTTAAAACGGTTCAATTGGATCGTCGATTCCCATGTTTTTTTCGATCCAACTAGATTGGTTCAGGTTAGATTTACATCTTATTATTAACTCGGCCGAACAATCTTCTTTAACAAAATTGAACACTATCAGATCACAAATTTAGTTCAGTTTTCAAAACACTAATACTCGGTAACTATTATTTTTTGTTTACAATTTTCCAAAAATTTTAAGCACTTGTAGCCTTTATTTTTCATTTTTTAAGTATGTGGAGAATATTCGGCGGCCGCACTTTTATGCCTAACCAAATCTCTTTCTTTAACAAAGTTGGATCACTAATGTATTTTATTATATTTTAAGCCGATTTAGCTAAAAAGGCAATATCTGTATTTTGCGGACTATTTAATTTCTACTAGATAAAAGTACTATCACTAACAAGATTAAAAAAGTTTTTGGTGGTCATCGACTCAAGGAAAGCGGAAAATTCACTCGATTAATTGGAAAACGTTGTGTCTTCCAAAGAACCATGGAGGATTGGAATTCAGAGATCTTATATGTTTCAATCAAGCCCTCCTTGTAAAACATGTGTGGCGTATTCTGAAGGATCTCCAATCTCTCTTAGCAAGAGTTTTCAAAAGTAGATACTTCCTGTAGGATATGGGTCCAACTCTCCAGGCCCAACAAGACCAGATCCATGACCAGAGGCGTCGAGGTGCGGCCCACCGAAGTATGGTCTATCTCGCCGACTCGCCAAGACGCGTGGGACCGCCGAAAGAACAGTGCGCCTACATCCCTCCTAGATCGGCGAACAGTGACCTACGAGCTAACTCGCCGGATGAACAGGATGCCTAACTAAATGCCCGCAATGATGACGAAGTCTGTATAAATAAAGAGCGAGCCCGAAGCGGAGAAGGGTTGGAATTTAGAGAGAGAAAGCTTTAGAGAGAAGTCAGACCTTCGAACGACGACCTGAGTTTCTCTGCATAACATTTTTACGACCTGAGCTTTTCTTTGGAGTTTCATCAACGAACCAAGATCTTTCATAAGTCACCTAAGCGCGTCGGGATTGTCGACGCGCCTCTCACTGTTTAAGTTGTAACCTTCTTTATCAAATACGAGCTCAAATCTTCGGATCGACGATCCTAGATTCAACACTTCCCAATTGAGGACATTTTAACAGCGAAAAAAGGAGTAAAAGCTTCTCACGATTGGACCAGCCTGCTTTGTGGCAGAAAACTACTTTTGCAAGGTATTCAAAGAAGAATTAAAAATGGGAAAATAACAAATGTGCGGATGGATGACTGGATCCAAGATGACAGGATGAAAAGACCACTCATTAAACTAGTTTTTGTTGATTTGAATCTGAAAGTTGAGACACTCATTGATGTGAGGAAAAGAACCCGGAGAGGTGATAAATTACATGAACTTTTCTTCCTTGCAGATATCCGACTAATCACAAAGATGAAACCTACAATCTTCATTGCAGATTACTGGTTATGGACAGGTACAAAAAAATGGAAACTACTCAGTTAAAACAGGCTACTGGTTGGCCTTTAATGACAAGAAAAAAGATTTGATAAGAGATAGTGTTGTTCAACCCTCAGCTAATCCAATTCTTCAACAAATATGGTCCATTAAAGCCCCTACAAAAATTAAGATTTTTATTTGGAAGGCTTGCAAATCAGCTATACCAGCAGCAGATTCTCTAGTGAAAAGGGGAGTTAGAATTCCTAACATCTGTCAAGGTTGTGGTATGGACTCAGAAACGATTAACCACATTATTTTCTCGTGTCACATGGCAAGGCAGCTTTGGGCCTTGATGTACATACCAATTCCAGAAAATGGCTTATGCTCTTCCTCTACGGTGTCAAATATCCACTATTTGCTCTCCTTAAAAAAGCAGTCTTCATTATTTGAGGTTCAATAGTTTGTCTTTCCCTAGATTATTTGGTATTTATGGAAGAATAGGAATGCCTTAGCCTTAGAAGGTAAGTGTTTCAATGCCATAGCCTCAACAAAGAAGATTGAAGAGGAATTTTGGCTATGGACAAAGGCACAAGACATGAACGAGACGATTGAACCAGGGACTGGAACACCTCCTCTTGCGGCTACAAGTCTACCCCGATGGACTCCTTCTTCATCAGAATGGGTGAAGTGCTCTGTGGCCTGTGCGTGGTCATCAAGTAGCTCCATTACCAGCGTTGCGTGGGTGGGGAGAAATACCCTTGGACAGGTTCTTTTTCATAGCAGGAGAGCTTTCTCTTTCTCTTGTAACAAGGACCAAGCCTTGTTCCAAACTCTTGTATGGGCATTGGATGAAATGATTCATTTGAAGTTTACTAGAGTAGATTTTGTCTTGGATGCGAAATCTCTGATTAATGCAGTTAATCGGCCGCCAGACTGGCTGTCTTTAAGACATGAAGTAGCGGAGATTCATGTACGTTTAGCTACCTTCATCGACTGGTCTTTTTCCTTCGTCCCTCAAAAGGTGAATAAAAGAGTAACTCCATCGCTAAAAGCGTTTTAGCTTCAAACCATGTGCAATCTTATGTGCAATCCGGTCCTCCATCATAGTTGGTAGATGTTTTTAGAAAAAAGAGTTCTGCTTTTACCAGATTTGATTCCTCCTGAGCGATTTGTGTCGTCTTTTGAGCTATTGTGCTCTGTTTCTTATATGTTTTTTGGTGAGCTAGAGAGCTCAAGTTTTGTATGCCTCTCTTGTATTGTAAGAGGGCTATATTTATTTCATCAGATGACAAAAAGAAAACAAGATTAAAAAAGTTTTTCACTACAAAACTGTTAATATTAAAAAAAAAACAACCCTTAACTATTTCTCAAACAAAACATTTGTTTCGGCTAAAAAACAATTCAAAATTTCCTTGAAAATTGTAATTTACACTTTAAACAAATATTATCAAATTCTCGTACTTTTAAACATTACATTTAGTTCCAAATTTATAAACAATCCTTATATACATTGCATTTAGTTCTATAAGCGTTTGTACAATACTAAAGGATAATTTGAGATTACAAACTTGATACAAACATCTACAGATAAAATTATGATTCAATAGATTCACATAGTAGCAATATGAAATTAGGACATACTTTGGGATTGGTCGTATAAACAAATGCGCTAACCGGGTTTTTATGCACTGAATCCACGGTGAAGAGAGCTCCAAGGACCAGATGGGATTGTAGTACAAGCTTGTGAAGCTGCTTCCTCCATTTGCTCCATTTTGATCTTAGCGTTGCAAATGTTTGCAAAGGACCTCATGTGCTTGATACCATACTGAGATAGTGATCCACAATGCCTCTCAAAAGCTCTCACCTAAAGATAGACATTAGGTTATATGTTTCTTCTCAAATAGGCTAGGCATACTAAATGAAACTCGAACCAAAACCAAAACTGAACCGTACTTCCAAATAATCTGAACAAGTTTTAGGATTTTTTAGTTTGGATATTCGTATCGAACTAGGTTGAACTGAAACTCGAATGGATACCAAAACCGAATAGATCGGGTAATTCGGATTTTTGGTTGCATATTATGGGTTTCTGATTTGGGTTATTTGGGTTTTAAATAGGTTTTGCACCCAAATTACCTGAATTACTCATATTAATCCGAACCGCAAACCCAAACCCAAACAAAAAACTGAAACCCAAAATATAAGATCGAAAAACCAAATCCAAAAAAAAAAATCGGTTCCATATTGGATTAGGGTGAAAAAATGAAACATGGTCCGAACCGGAATCTACTGGTTCCTATTTGGATCCTATATAGCTAGATCCGAAAAAACCAAAACTTGAACTAACTGAATCGAACTTGAACTAAAATCCGAATACCCACCCCTAGTAAAAAACATATGTAAATGAGTAAAAGTTGATGATAAGATTGGCAAGTAAAAAGTCTAAAGTGGTAAGGGAAGTATATGTTTACCATATTTTTAAGGCAGTTCCAGTCATCGACAAGCGGTTGCCCAGCAGGCCGTACTTTGTTTAGTACTTGAGAACCTTCTGAAATGCCAAACAAGAGTTTACCTATGAGTTTCACACTGTTGTCAACATGAAGCCTGTGAGACATGGCTTCAAGGACTTGCTTTTGAGCTTCTGTCTTTCTTGTTGAACCTTCTGGTGCTTTTCGGTACTTCATGATAATAATAAAAATGCGAAAGAGTTAGCGATTTAAAGAAACTAGTGAGTATCTAAACAAGTGATGGGAAAAAGAACCTTATCCCAGAAATGGACAAGATCTGCGTCGCGCTGGCTTGTAGATCTTGAAGGTGGAGTCAGTGAATTTGCATTCACAAAGGTGGAATTGTCATTGGCAGGGTTTGTTCCCATGTAAAGATCGAGCTTGTCCTTGTTAAGTCCTATATCTCCATATTGCATGACATGAGAACCGTAACCCGACATGCCATTTGAAGTCCTCCTTTTCACCTGAAAACACAAAGACACACTAATAAGCCACATACTTGCTAACAATCTAATTTACGGTTAAGATAGTTTCTGGCTCAACCATTATAGGCTTTACAGAGGAATTATAAGCTTACAATATTATATTGGTCGTGCAGAGTCTCTGTCTGTAGGTTGTGGATACCACTGTTGAATTACAAACAAAGTATCAGAATCAATATATGGACATTCATGCTATTATAGGCGTGCTGAGATTATTCAGCTTACCTATCTTCCATCCAAGCAACACTGTATAAGTCACCTAAACAAGTTTCATATTCCGGTGGAGGGCTAGGTTCTTCTCCAGGGCAGTAGGTACCCCAACTGCTTTCATCTGCGTTAGATGCAGTTGTGGCGTAGATGTTTAAACCCTCTGGAAGAAGCCCTTCAAAGATGCTTCCAGATTCACAAGCTTCGAGATAAAACACCTATATGTTTGCTTTCTTAAGTATTTACTCACAGGTAGAATCTAGAACAAAAAACATATCAGAAGAAGCTTAGCGACTTACCAAGCTTTTGTAGGTTCCTGAAGCATGTTTTTTCTTCAAGACGTCATTAAGATCATTTGCATATATGTAAGGAGAAGTCGGCATCCCTGCAAATAATCGAAAGAAGAAAAACCATCAATATATTTTGGTCAAATCCATCCCAATTTCTGAGTTTTTACCAAACTCACCAAGAACTCCAGGACCACCATGGTCGCTGTAGAATATGAAGATATGGTCATTTGGACCACTATCCACAACTTTCCCACTTCCTCCTTTAATGGCAGTTTTGTCTCCAAGTATCGCAGCATATAGATTATTAACATTACAATCATCACCAGTATAATCCTACAATACAAAAATTCCCAACCAATCAAGCATTAACACAATAATAAAGAATCAAATAAATCCCGAAACCGAAAGAAAGCAAAAGACCTTAGGAACTCCTTCATAAACATCACTTCCATGAGGACTGTTGATAATAACTCCAGGTCTTGGATTTTCTTCATTATTTGCAATATCATCATACATGAAAACTACAATATTCTCCTCTTTCAGTCCACCTTTCTTCAGAAGTTGATAAGCATGACAAACATCAGCCTAAAAAAGAAACACATAAGTATCTGAAACTTTATTCCAAATCCAAACTAGCCTAATCTCATAGATCCTTTGAATTTAGGTTTCCCATAGCTATAAAACCTATCTAAACATCGTATAAATCTTAAAAAATATTCTTCAATTTGAAATTCACAGAGGCTAAACTACTTGCAAAATTCAGAATAGAAATAGATTCAGCTGATGATCCTCATAACTGATCCTAGTATCTAAAATCAGAAATCAAAACGTTTGATGCTAAAATCAAATGGTATATACGAATCTAACAGAATTAAACCTCCGAAACTCTGATTAAGAGAATAAAGCAAACGTTTGATGCTAAGATCAAATTAATCAAACAGAACTAAGAATTCAAAACTCCAATTAGAGAAGAGAGCAAGGTTTATCAATAAACAGAGAATCGCGATAATACCTGATGCCTATAATTCCAATATCCGCTTGATCCGGCGACTAAAACAGCCCACCTAGTACCGGCTGAAGAAGCGTCGTCGTTACGGAAGAACCTAGAAGCTTGTGATGGAAGTTTGATGATATCATCGGGACTTTGCCTTGCGGCGGAGACGGCAATTAGCGAGAGCAAGAGAACGGCGACTGCGACTGGGACACGTGTCATTATATTTGCCGGCGAGTGATGACGTAGATACGAATGAATCTTTGATCGCTGGGGACTAAATATATAATGAATCTTTTTTTGTCTTTGTCAAGTAATTAATAACAAAACGATGAATCATCTTATATAAAGCGAACACGCAAGCCAAGAAATTCAATTATTTAGTTTACTTAATTTAGTTTCTAAAAATAAATAATCTTACAACAGTTGCATAAATCCTATTGGAAATGACATTTTTAAACATATTTTTGTAACTACTTTGTGAAAAAAAATAGAAATATTAGCAATTTTTTTTTTTGTTGATAAACTTTAATAGTTCGGGGTTTTTGACTTATAATTTTTATCTATGTCAGTCGTTGATAACATATGTTTAAAAAATAAATCACTTATTCCAAATAATTAGAATTAGTAACTTTAAATCACTGTTTCTCTTGGTTTTTTGCCTTTATTTTCTTTTAAAACTCTGTTTGATGTCTCATGACGACAAAAAAAAACATTTTAAAAAATATCTCAACCATTAACTACTAAACCAAAGTTTTTGATAATACTTACACTGTTAGAGGCTTGCATGTGAATATTTTTTCAAGTTTTTTTTCTTGTCGAACATATTTTTTTACAAGATGATATCATTAAAAATCACAAGTTTTTATACCATAATACTAATAAACATGCAAGGCAATATCAGGGCCGGTTTTGAAATTTTAGGAGCTTAAAACAAAATTTAAAAAATTAAAGCTAATATTTCATATATATATTTTTTGGGGCCACTATATATATAAAATTTTAAATTTTGAAGCCTATAAAATATGAGATTAAACTCACAAAAATGGGAGTTATAGACGAATGTTTCATCTTGCTGTGCACAGATCCGGTCCTGGGCAATACTTTGACCTAAATTTTGACATAAGCAATCAGTTATGGGCCAAAAGTCTTATGGTTTAGTCTTATACACTTGAAAATTATGGATTAAAAAGAAAAAAATTTTAAATAAAATATTTTCCTAACCTAATGATAATGATGTTGATTGGACGAAATAATGATAACTTAAATTTCAAGTATGATTTTGATTCGATATTGAAGTATTTTCTTAGATCAACGAATTTTTATTTTAGATATTTAATATGATATGTAGGTATCCGATTAATTTTGTTTATCCGTTAAGTTTAATATGATATGTTATTTAAATCCATTTCTTAAATGAATCATTATCTATTTTATGTCATCTGAAGTTTTATATACGGTAAAATATGAAATAAAATTAATAAATAAAAATTTATAATTTAAAATCGATAAAAAAGAAATCATTTATTGAAAACATGGTCCAAAAAGAGACATAGTACACAAAACAATTTTTTTTAAAACATTAGCTCTTTAATTATTAATTGCCTCGTACGTATAACATAGTACACAAAACAGTTTTTTAACTTTTTTAAAAAATAAAAGAGACATAGGGCTTCATTGGTTACCGCAATGATTTTTGTTTTTATGGGTAGAAATTTGGCTGCAGCATTTTGACTACAACTTTTTAAAATAAAATATGATTGGAAAACTTTGTGTTGTAGATTATTTTTTATTTTTTAAGTTTGACCATAAAAATTAACATTGGCGGATAAAATAAATAACAAAAAACTAAATAAAAAACTAGATTTGAATAGAGAGATATAAAATTAAACACATTAGATTATTATATTTATACAATCTATAAATATGTATATATATATATATAGATAAAACAAATAACAAACAAATTCAATCATGAAAAATTAAAAAAATATAAAAGTAAACACATTACATTATTATATTTATACGATTTATATATATAATAAAAAAACAAAAAAATTAATCATAAAAAAATAGAATTAATTAGAGAGATATACAAATAAACATATCATATTATTATATTTATATGATATATATATATATAGATAAACTAAATAACAAAAAGTTAATCATGAAAAATTAGAATTAATTAGAGAAATATAAAAATAAACACATTACATTATTATATTTATGTTGAATCAAGACTTTAATTTAGGTATTAGGTCTTAGATTATGTGGGCAAAAGTTCTGAAGAATTTCATATCTCTTTTAAGAATGATTACATAGGTATTTATAGCGAAATACATGTTAAAAACCCTAATTACATATCTTTAACCTAATGGGCCGCGAGCTGGACGGCCCAGCTCGCCAGATCGGCCCATTTAGTCGATCTCTACTTCGGTCCATCTTCCTCCCATGTCGGCGCCTAGCTGGGCCTTATGTCGAAATGGGCTTTTGGGAGCAGGTGCTAAACCTGGTATCAACAGTTAGTCCCCCCCCTAGGTCGGCGATAAAGCTTTCGAATCGGCGAGTAACCTTCTAGAATAAAGTGCATTTCGACACGAGTGCATTAAATGCTACTAGAACTTTACTGAATCGTTTTCGTAGGCTTTATTGAATCGGCGCCGTAGGGGAAAGCTAAAAAGTCGCGTCGTTCCAATTTCCCAGACACAATCATTGCGTGCCTCGGTAACCGCCATCTCTTCCGGGTATAAATACCCCCTCATCACTTCATATTTCTTCTTTAAGTTTCAGAATTCCTTTTGCAGGTAGAAAATCGCTCTCCCTTCTCTCTACTTTCTCTCTCTAGAATTTTAGTTCGGCGGTATCTAGGTCGGTAATTATGTCTTCGTCCCGTAATCATCCTGCTGAATCTTCCGCATCTCGCAACGATCTCCGTAATGACAAGGTGGAGGAAAATTTGGAGGAACGAGTTCCTTCAGGCAATCAGATCACTTTCGACGACGAGCTGACAGGTCTTGGTCCAACCAAATCGA
>OVBE01009826.1:0-15633 GCA_900406425.1 Iberis pinnata
TTCTTATTGGTGAGTGAAACACGAGTGTAACACATCTGTTGATGTGTGTGAGACAGGATAGTTAAGAACTGGTCAGTGTCGAATCAAGAGTTCTTGAGTTCGAGTCATTCTGATTAAACAGATCTGTATGATTGTTTAAATAGTTCTTAATAAAGTTTTTGNTTGTGTGATATTAGAACTTTCACTTAATTAGTTTCGACATTCTAATTCACAATTTTTGGTCTTCTATCCGTTTTTCCACGTGAAATTTGAAACAATCCTCACAAAACTCATCGTTGAAAATATTTTTTCTTCTTCATGTAGTCGATAGCAAGATCACATTAACAATAGGTGTTATCTCATTTGTTTTTGTTGTAATTATACACAAATTGGTGATCGGCTTCATTCTCTTACCAAAATCATCTATCGTCATTGGCTATTAATTCGGTTTGGAACTCAAAAGATACCAATATCATATTCTTGAATCGCTTAGTTATAGAAAGCACTTAGTTTATATTTTTTGAGTTGTGTATAAAGAAGGAATGAAAACCGATTTGTTGTAGAACAATAATTAAGGTGGTACTACGAAATATCTTATAACCCATCAATAAAAGAGTTAAAATGCTAACTACACTTCAGTATTTGCGGTTGCCATTGAATATGCTTTGAAATCGTGTAGCCAATTGTGGTATGACATATGTGCATTGTACCCTTTACGATCTTGTGAACGAACCTGATATTTTCACGATTTTTGATACCAACACATTTTCATTCTCTAACATGTAAAGAAAATAGAACGACCACAATTTGTGCTAGTTATAATAGTGATGATCCAAAAAGCAATTTTTTATACCTAATAGATTTCTTTAAAACAAAAAATAGTTTTCTCCTGGGTAAGAAAAAAAAGTCACAATCAATATGTTTGATTATCTCGTTGTTGTTCTTGATTATATCTTTCTAAGCTGTACTCAAAACTTTCTATTTATGTTACACATGTATAAATGAGAGCATACATGTGTCCTCCCATATAGTTTCCAATTTTTATATGGTGTTCTCTATCTTTTAAGGCATATGTAAATCTAATTTCACTATTCATATATTAACATTAAAATATTTTTTTTAGCATTGAAAAGCAAACGCAAAGTGACAAAAAATTAGTATAGTAATAATATTTTTCAAATTTAAAAGTAGAATGACAACCAATAAAACTTAAAGAACATAGATATAGTATTATGAAATATAAAAGATTGTTTCATATATAACTATAATTTTTGTAATAGAAAAACTTATTTATCCCGATTGTTTTTCTCTCCAAACACTCTCGAGTGAACACAATTTTGGAGAGTTATCCACCACAATTCCGATCGTTTCGCCATGCACCGCGCCTCTTGGGTCCATCGATGATTCCAGCACCGACGAACTTTCCCTATCCATTTTTTTATCAAACTGATCTAAAGTTTTTTTCTCCCTTTTACTCCTCTTTTTACCAAAACCAAAAGAGAAAACCAAAGTTGGTGGCGGCGATGTAGTTTTCGGCCGACGCTGCATGTGAATGCTCACCATGGAGGACAGTCGACCATCTGAAACCTCAAGAAAGCGAGATTTAGATTGTCGGGTGTTTAGAATTGCCGGATCTGGAGGTGGTATTGTGAGAGCGGCTACTATCTCTGATGATGGCTCTCTCCTTCTTCGACGACATCTTCTTTTGCCCTACGTACTCTGTAAACCTATTCCGGTTTCTCGAAGTCGGCAGTGGTGCAAGAGAACCCATATCCTCCTCTATTTTTTTGGTTTTAGGTGAGAAACGACAGTCCTGTGTCGTCGTCTCTTCGAGTGGTCGCTGTCGGACTCATGTGACTGTTTTGTGTCCTGGGGGCATCCGCAAGTCTCGACGGCGGCTGAATTTGCCAAGGTTCTCTTGGTAAATCTCAAGGGTACTAGAATTTTTAATATGGGTATGGACTTGTATTGTGAGCTTTAGGAGCCTAACTCGAATTAGGATCTTTTGGAGGTTTCGACTATTTTGTTTTGGATTTGAGCTCAAGAATATAATGATGATGTATTTATATGTAAAATATAAATATTTAAATAGAAAGCCTTTTACCAAAAAAAAACTATAATTTTTTTGTTCTTAGAAAACAACAAAATAACATTTTAATGTAAGATGTTATTATATCCAAATAATTTTTAAAAATAAATTTTAGACATTAACCTAGTTCTCTTCAAAGTAAAATTAGTAGACCATTAAATAAAAGTTACCCATTAGTTAGCCTAATTGTAAGTTTCTATGGCAATCCAAATAAATAATAAGGATGATAAATGATATATTTTTCACGTCCCGTCACAGTTATAAATTAACTAGGATTGTTTTTCAGAACACTCTAATAAAATAAAGAATTTAATTTTTTACAAAAATTTTATACAAAAATTTGGCCATAAAATAAATAAAATATATGATTTCTAGAATCTTAGGACCATTTTGTCTCTAATATGTTAAGGTGCTTCCGTCAAATGCTTTTACATTATCATAATATAAGGTTTTGTATCACATAAATTGCAATATAATGTCGTTATTAGTGACACGTTCATTGTGTAACATAATGTCGCTTCACAACATGTTCATATAAAATATTCAATTACTACGTTATGACTTTGGTGCTTATTTGTTTATTTTAGCAATCTATTTGTCAATGCTTAACATTTTGTTTAATTGATATGACATTTTACATTTGCATTCGATCGTTAATATTAACATTAAAACTCCACATGTTATTGTTTTATTCGCTTGACTTTTTAAGTACATAATTTAACTTAGATTAATAGTTTACAAATGTATAAACAATAATGATAATATATGGTTTTATTTATGAGTAAAGATTACTCAAAGGTCGACCTTGTCTCGACCTCACGCAAGGATTTTGCTTCGAGATTTATAAACGTCTATGTCTCTCATTTAAACTATTCTTTATTTGATTTTCAGCTATGTCTTGATTTGTTTAAGGTATCTTTGCAAATCATATATATATTTTATTTTTTATTGAATTTTAAATATAAATATTTTTATTTTCAGTTTAATATATATACATATATTTATTCATTCGTATAAATACTTTATTATTCATTAACAAAAACAATTTATTATTCATTCTAATAATTGACCATTCACACAACAGTTCACCATTTACGTGAAATGTTCACACAAACAGTTCACTATTAATGAAATAAAAATTTATTTATATATAAATTTTTGAGATTCTCAAAAATACAACAAAAAACTAGGTCTATTCCAAAATACCATATATCCACAAAAGTTTTTAAAATACCACATTTTTTTTATCAAAAGTACTACAAAAATAAAAATGTATTTTTTATAATAACACAAAATTTGAAATAACTTAAAAACTTTAAATTTAAATCCTAAAACCCCAAAACCAAATTCTACTATTTTTAAAATTAAAACTTAAACTCTATTTAATAAACTCAAACCCAAAATTTTAAATTTTTATCCCATAAAATTCACTTTTTACGCTTGTGATAGTTTTAAAACATTTAGGAGAGTGTAATTTTTTTTGAAACTTAAGTGTATATGGTATTTTTGAAATTTGAATTTCTTCTAATGGTATTTGAAAAAATTCCTCTAAATATTTTTACAGAATAACCTTTTACCAAATTATAAGAAATTAAAATATATACCAAATTTTCACATTCTTTAATATGAATCGAACGTGGGGATGACGTGTGTAGTTTCAATAGATGATGTCATCAGTGTTTATAAGAACTATATAAAAACCTCATCGAACGGTTAATATCTTGTATTGATTTTTAATCCAAGGGTGATAGTTTCTATCTTCACCAACTTGTTTCATTCCATTTCCTAAATATTATAATTGAAAAAAACAAAAACAAACAAAACACCATTTCTAAAATCTCTCTTGCCACTTTCTTATTGCCTCTTTTTTATTCAGTTGTCTCAGACTTTGTAAAAGTTCGATCGATTTTGATTCATTCGAACTTTCACTTTCTTTCCGATCGAATCTGCTCTCTAGTAAGTAAAAAAAATCGAACTCTTTGATAAATACTTTCTTGATTTGGAGGTTTACTTGTTTTTTAGAATGCATGGTTCAAAGACCGTAGATTTCGAATTTGGGATTTTTGAAAAATTGAATCTTTTTTACATTACTGTATCAGTGTTTTTGATGTGTAGAAGTAAGTATTAGCAGAGTTTGACTTGGAAAAATTGTGTCTTTTTTTAGTTTCTAATCTCTCATAAATTATAATCTTTGATTAGATTGATTCCACTTTCATTAATGTGAATTTGCCTTGCCGTCTTTATGAAATATGAATTTAGGTTTCTTGAAAAAAAAATTGAGGCTTTTGGGTCAACGAACTGGATCTTTGAGCTTCAAGAATTGAAGATTGCATTCCATTTAGGTAGAATTTCTCTGTTAGATTCTTCTTAAAACCTTCCATTTACAATCTAAAGATATAGCTTCCTTGTTTTTTTGTATGGAGAGACTATAGATTCAGTTGCATTCTGTATGTTTACAATTACTTCTGTTGTGAATTTTAAGTACTTAATGTGTGAATTTTGATTTCCAATTGCAGCAAAACATATTCTTCTTTAGCAACTAATCTGCATACAGTTTTGTCCTCTTTCTTAAGGTATTAATATATTTGATTACTTGTTAATTAGTGTAGCTACTTATCATAGTCTTCTTTCTAAATCCTTAGTGTCATACTTATTATATCCTCAATCCTAGATCAAGAATCTTACTTCTCAATTCTTTACCAGTTTCATTTCGGTACATCACCTTCGTTTGACAATCATTGAAAACTGAGGAGATGGAAGTGAGTCATTGTTTATCTTTTTCGGAAAAGTTTCTTCTGAAGGTGCATTGGTTCTCTTTATCTCTTGTGAGTTATAATTGCAAATTTTTCTTTTAGGATGCAATTAACACTCAAAAAGATGTTTGTCCTTCCATCATTTATGAGCTTGTATTTTCATTTGTATGCAGTCTTTCTCAGAAGGAGCCAATTGAGTTTCTCAACAACATATTTTCATCTTCCTTTGCCTGTTTGTGTGTAACTTTTCGGGTACTAACTTTCGATTAAATCACTTTGCAATTTTGCATACTTTTGGCTATATATTAAAAGAGGAAGTTTTATAATGGCTATTCCTTCATTCTGATTTGGTTGACAGTTAAATCGAGCCCCGCATTTGTTTAATTATGGAGTCAACAAAAGTTTGTATGAACGCAAAATGTGGAGCAACCTCGACTCAAGGCGAGTGGAAAAGAGGCTGGCCTATGCGTTCTGGCGAATTAGTCTCTCTTTGCGATAAGTGTGGGTAAGTGCCTTCACTCTTGTCTCTAGTTTGAATATCATTCCGACCATTTTTGATATTCACAACACTTTTCAATCAGTTAATTTTGTGAATGATGGTTTTCGGATAGGTCCGCATACGAGCAATCTATATTCTGTCAAGTGTTCCATAGCGATGAATCTGGTTGGAGAGAGTGTAACTCATGTGACAAGGTAAAGAAAAAAATCGACGGCTCATACGTGTTTCGCACTCCATATAATCAAATTGTTTTTCTTAATGTGTGTTTGCGTTTTTCTCCAGCGTCTTCACTGTGGATGCATTGCTTCTAGATTTATGATGGAGCTTTTAGATAATGGCGGTGTTACTTGTATAAGCTGCGCCAAGAAATCCGGACTATTTTCGGTAAACTAATGATGCTTTCTTGGTATTGGATTCTTTGTCATTATACTCATTCAGTTTCTCTTACAGATAAACGTCAGTCACGAATCGAACGGTAGAGAGTTTCCTTCCTTTGCTTCGACAGAGCATGTAACTAATCTCAAGCACTTGCTTCACTTTCAAAGAGTTGGCTCCACTCAATCTTTTCTTCAAATGAAACAAGAAGAATCTCTGCTTCAAGCTAGATTAGAAGCTCTTAGACACAAACCCGAAAAGAAAGAGTTTCAGGAATCATCCGCATCGCCGAACTTAAGCATTTCCCTTGGACCTACACTTATGTCAAGTCCGTTTCAAGAGACTACTCCGATTTTCCAAATGGCTCCACGGTCAAGACAACTGCTTCCAAAGCCTGCAATTTCAGCTCCTACTGCCGCTGCCATGGAGTCTAATGGGAGTCTTGTGTCACAGATTCATGTCGCTCGACCTCCACCGGAAGGTCGCGGTAAAACTCAATTGCTTCCTCGTTATTGGCCTCGGATTACTGACCAAGAGCTACAACAATTATCTGGACAGTATCCTCATCTGTATGTTCATAATACCCCCATTTCTGTTTCTAATTTCGACGTTTATGCACTAAGAGCCCTTAACTTGTTCATTGTCTAAGCTCAAATTCAAAAATTGTACCACTCTTTGAGAAAGTACTGAGTGCAAGCGATGCTGGTCGTATAGGTAGACTAGTTCTTCCAAAAGCATGTGCCGAGGTAACCTCTTGATTCTTCTGAACAATAGCTATCTAAATACACGGTATCCGCTGTAACATTTCATGGTGTTATGTAGGCTTATTTTCCTCCGATCTCTCAACCCGAGGGCCTTCCGTTAAAGATACAAGACATCAAAGGGAAAGAATGGGTTTTCCAATTCAGGTTTTGGCCGAATAATAACAGTAGAATGTACGTTTTGGAAGGTGTTACTCCTTGTATACAGTCTATGCAGTTACAAGCTGGTGATACTGGTACTTTTTGAACCCTTTTACTAAGTGTTTCGATGTGTTTAACGAGCAAAAGATGAATGGTACTGTTTCATGTTCTATATGCAGTAACGTTTAGCCGCACAGAACCTGAAGGAAAACTCGTAATGGGATATCGTAAAGCGACAAACTCTACCGCAGCACAGGTAAAGACATGATAGATAGTCTTAGCATGCTACTTAATAAGCTGAGTCCAAACCTTATGTGGTTTCTTTCAGATGTTCAAGGGAAGTAGTGAACCGAATCTAAATATGTTTTCGAACAACTTGAGTCCGGGATGTGGTGATATCAACTGGTCTAAACTTGAGAAGTCGGAAGACATGGCAAAGGATAACTTATTGCTTCAGCCATCTCTAATTTCTGCTAGGAAACGTGTTCGGAACATTGGCACTAAGAGCAAGAGGCTGCTCATTGATAGTGTAGATGTTTTAGAACTTAGACTGACTTGGGAGGAGGCACAGGAACTGCTACGACCGCCTCAATCCGCTAAACCGAGCATTTGTACTGTTGAAGATCACGAATTTGAAGAATATGATGTGAGTTTCTGTTTACCGGTTTAATTCCCGAAAGAACCTGGAACTTCACAATGTAATTTCTGAAATCGGTTCGTTCTGTTACACAGGAACCACCGGTTTTCGGGAAGAGAACTGTTTTCGTGGCACGTCAAACCGGGTAAGGCCTCTTGGAATGATCAAAGAAGTGAAGTAATGATCTAATCATTTGGTTATAATATGTGAATTTTGAACTCTCAGGGAACAAGAGCAATGGGTGCAATGTGATGCTTGTGGGAAATGGCGACGGTTACCTGTGGATACTCTTCTTCCACCAAAGTGGTTGTGTTCGGATAATATCTCGGATCCTAGCAGGTAAACACAATTCACAATCACGCGCCTAACCTAGACTAGTTATCACAGAGTTTGAGTTGTTGTTTGTGTGGTTAGGGCTTCATGTTCTGCACCTGATGAACTCTCCCCAAGAGAACAGGATACACTTATCCGGCTAAGCAAAGGTATGATCCTCGATTATTATCGGTCTGTTAACATTCGAAACTAAAGTTTTCGTTTCCACAGAGTTCAAAAGGAGGAGACTAGCATCATCGAACGAAAAGCTAACTCCGGAGCAAGAAGCATCTGCTCTAGATACATTAGCGAATGCAGCTATCACCACGACCGGTGTACCAGGAGATATAACGGTTGCAGCCACAACAAAGCATCCAAGACACAAGGCAGGATGTTCATGTATTGTCTGTAGCCAACCACCAAGTGGAAAAGGCAAACACAAGCCTTCATGTACTTGCACGGTGTGTGAAGCAGTGAAGAGGCGGTTCAAGACGCTGATGATGAAGAAGCGAAACAGAGGAGAAGCAGGACAAGCCAGCCAGCAAGCACAGTCAGAATGCAGAGACGAAACAGAAGTAGAAAGCATTCCAGTGATTGAACCAGTCGCAGGAGGAAACATCGACTTAAACTCAGACCCGGGTGGTTCTAGAGTAAGCATGATGAGCCTTCTTCAAGCTGCAACCTTTCCTCTTGAGGCATATCTGAAACAGAAGGTTATAATCCCCAATGCCGCAGCAACAACAGAACAGCAAAGTAGTGATATGGTAAGCACAGAGCACGGTTCGTCCTCGGCTGCACAAGAACTTGACAAAGACACAAGTGGAGCTCCTGAGCCACTGAGCTAACTAACTAACTAACTACGAGTATTTATAAGAAACTTATTCGGTTTCGACTTAAATTGATGGAGTGGTTATGACCATTCTGTCAATTGTCGATCGAATAAATGAGGAATTTTATGGTTTCCTTTAATGTTTGGTTTTGTGTGTGTTTGGTTTGGTGTGTGGGAAGGCTTGAGAGACACAAAAGAGATGAGGTTTTTGGAAATACATAGGGCCTTGACGATTGTAATATGTATATATGAATGGAGAATGAAAGAAAAACTATAACATATACAAAAATATCAAGCCCGAAGCCAAACATATCTTATGGTTAATTTTTATTTTCAAAATTTTAATTTAAGAATCGATTTTTTTAAAAAATTTAGATTAAAAGTTGGTCTTTTTTATTTTAGATTTCTAAAATCTGGACAAGCGACTTGGTTGTTTTTTTTTTTTTTTCATAAAAGAACGACTTCTTTATTTATCGGTTATGCAAATACATCAAGTGAATCAGCATACCAATAAGGTAAAGAAGTGCCAAATTACAGCAGATTAGACGAGCGGTTTTGATGGACCAGATTAAAAGTGCCATAATGCTCCTTCAACTTGGATAATTCCTGTAATTCTGCTGCAAAAGCTGGCCACTCCATTGGAGATTGTACCATTTGCGTCAGTTCCACAGAGTCGGTTAAGAAGAGACTACAATAGCGCTGTTTTAGATGAAGCGACTTCATTGCCCAGAGCAATCCATATAACTTTGTATGAATAGGTGATTGACATTGTTTCGTACTCTTCAGCCCCAAAATGTCGACTGTTCCATCTTGGAGTTGTAAAACCCAGCCCAAGCCACAAGTCTGGGATCCTTGCTTCCAGGATCCATCAATATAGCAACCTACCGGGTTATGATCCCAAAGTTCCGAAAGACGTGTGATGGGTCCGGGCTCCCGTATCTGTTGCCTTTGTATATGTGCCTGATTGGAATCATTTGCTAACCTCCATTCCCTACATTATGATAAAGCAAGCTGAACTATGTCTGAAGGAGATTGATTTTGACCACGATAAACTAACGCATTTTGGGGTTTCCAAATAAACCACATCATCCATACAAAAGTTCTGAAGTGCTCTGCCTGCTGTGCTGACCCAGAACTCTGTCGCATGAGGAACTGTATATTTTCGAGAAGATGCGATGAAGGAACAATGCCATTCTCGAAAGAGATATTAGCTAAAGCCCAACATTGTCGTGCCCGATGACAAGTAAATAATACATGATTAATTGATTCATCATGAACACCGCACTGGGAGCATAACATATCAACCTGTAATTTCCGCGTGGCTAAACGCACATTGACCGGGACGGCACCCGACAATACTTGCCACAAGAATAATTTTATTTTAGTCGGAGTACTAATGGACCAGATTTCCCCTTTTAATAAGTTGATCGAGGGTTCTTGAAGGAGTAAAGACTTGGTTGTTTAGTGCGACACAAATGGTCTATACATATGAAATGATTATCAGTGGGCCTGTTTGTTTACATGTCTCTAGCCATAGATTTTTGTTCGTTTTTTTATCGCTAGCAACAGCGATCAACGACTAAAATCTGTGACAAATCGTTTTTCGTTTGTCAGTCGCTGCAACCAGCGACTCAAACCGGCGAACAACAATTGGTCCCAGCGGCACCTATTTTAAAAATAAAATAAATTATTAAATTAAATAAAACATCATAATAAATAAAAATACATTCCAAAAAATATAAATAAATTTATTAAGTTAAATAAGACGTGTTTTTTTTTGCGAAAAACGCGTTTCCACGTTTTTTTTGCCGAAAATGCATTTCTACGTATTTTTGCGGGAAACACGTTTTTGCGGTAAAACGTGTTTACGCATATTTTTGTGGAAAAATGCGTTTACACATATTTTTGCGAGAAATTTTTTTCCCGTGTTTTTTGCGAGAAAATGCGTTCATGTTTTTGCAGAAAAACGTGTTTCCGCGTTTTTTGTGGGAAAACGTGTTTCTGCGTTTTTTTGTGGGAAAACGCATTTTCGAGTTTTTTTCAGAAAAATTCGTTTCCGAGTTATGTACGGGAAAACTCATTTTCGCGTTTTTTGCGGAAAAATGCGTTTATGTTTTTAGCAGGAAAACGCGTTTATGTTTTTTTGCTTGAAAACGCATTTCCGCGTTTTTTTTTGGGAGAAACACATTTCTACTTTTTCTCGATAAAACATGTTTCTGTGTTTTTTTCGGGAAAACACATTCCCGCATTTTTTTGCGGAAAAACATGTTTTTGCGTCTTTGTCGGAAAACATGTTTATGTGTTTTTGCAGAAAAACATGTTTCCGCAATTTTGCGGAAAAACGCGTTTTCATTATGGAAAACGCGTTTATGTTTTTTGCGGAAAACGCATTTCCGCGTTTTTTCCAAAAAAATGCTTTTCTGCTTTTTTGCGGGAAAACTTCTCAAAACCGAACCCAACCCGAATATTTTCAAATCGACCGACTCGATTTAGACTAAATATCCGAACGGTTTTTATATTTCCTAACCCAAAAAACCGAAAACCTTTTAAATCGAACAAAAATCCAAATGCCCATAACTAATCGCAGCAACAACCAAACGAACAACACAGCCAAACGAACAACACAGCGACACATCACAGCGAGAGTTTGTCGCTGTGATAGCGACTGCGAAACGAAAACAACTGTAAAACGAACAACAGAAAGTGTTGCTGATTGCTAATCGCTGACAGCGACAATAAAAGAACGTGCCAGTTTTTATCAAAATCTTAGTCTAAGATGGATCTTAAGTTCGATGAGGTGAATGATGGTTTAATTGTCAAAACATAACAAAAAGTTGGATTAAGTTAGAATAAAAGTTGAATTATACGTTGGAGGTATCAGATATCTAATCGAACACATTTACATTTTCATTATTTTTATAGATCATAGCATCCATAAAAAATAATGATGAAAAACAGATAGTGAAGTAGTAATGAATAATACAACTTTTTTACTAAAGTATTTAACAATATTATTTTAAATAATAAAATTATGAGAAACAAAAAAAAAGCATAAAAATCAAAGATATTAATTTGCATGGTCAAAGGAGGTGGCCGATATATTAATTGAGAGAGAGAGAGGGATTAACAAAACGCGCAAGAAATAAAAGTAATAATTAGGTTTTGGTTTAAAAATTTGAAGGGACTTAATTTAAATTAGAGGAATTCACTAACATATCACTAGAAGTTTTTAAACTTCAAAATTATTTTATATTTCTAAAAGTTTTAAAAATATCATTAATTTGGCTTTTTTCAAATATACCACACATAAAAAATAAATTTTAAAGATTTTTGAATATAATTCTTTTATTTAGGTTCATTAAATAAAATTCATAGTTTAGTTTTAAAAGGGGTATGATTTAACTTTAAGGCATTTTGGCTTTAAATTTAAAATTATTTAAAATTTATGTTATATTTAGTACAATTTTTTAAAAATATTTTTAAAATAAATTAAAAATATTTAGTATTTTTAGAGCACATCATTTTTTGTAATAGTTTTGAACTTTTGGTTACTCCATCAACCATAAAAAATAGAATCGTTGGCCATGTGTGCACATATGAATAGTTTAATTTTTTTTTATATCACATATCTTATCAAACGGCACTTTAAAATATATTTCTATAACTTTTTATTGATGAGTTTAATTTTTTTATCAAAAACTTCATCAAATGCGACCAAGGTATCATCTTTTGATCTATTACAAATCCCACAAATATTTTATGACAAGTAATCATATATTCAAGGTCCGATTTGAAATTTTGAGAGTTTAAAATAAAATTAAAAAAATTAAATTTAATATTTTATATATTTGTTTTTGGACCACTATATATATATATATATATATATAATCTTAAATTTTGGCGGCCTATAAAATATAAAATCAAATTTATAAAAACAGGTTATAGACGGATGTTTCATCTTGTTATACCCAGAACCGGCCTTGCATACACTACATGGTCTATACTTAGAGGAATTTAATTTTCTGCTTGAAGTATACTTAGATTCTAGATTAGTTATGAATTTATATTATAAAACAAAATTTGATAAATAATAGAAAGTAACATAAAGTTATATCTATATGTTATATAAGACTATATAAGATGCATAAAAAAAAGTATATTATAACTAATTTATTAGAATATACAAATATTAAAGTCTAGATCTATATATATGCTATAATAAAAATCCACTATCCTTATCTAAAATCTCCATATATTAAAAAAATTGATTACTTTCTACTTAAGAAACTCTAAATTTTTTTAATATATTCACATACTTAAAAGGAAAAAACAAAATAAAAAGGCAGTTAAAAACCAAAACAAAAAAGGAAAACAAAAAACAAGAAACAAATTAGCGCGTCTGTTTTCACGTGAGATTTTATTAAGAAACCGCCTTTACCTTCTTATATAATAAACCCACCGTTCCTCTCCTTCTTCCTCTACCGATTATTATCTCCCAAGTTATCTTTCTATTTCGAGAAAATTAGAACAAATCTCTTCTTCTTGATTCAAATCTGCCTCTCAGTAGTAGATTATGGGAGTTGTTGTTCTACATCCTCAAGACTGTTTAAAGCAATCTTTCACTCACATGAAGTATTCGAAGAATCCCAACAAACGGAGAAAACCAGTTTCTAATCGGTTACGTCGTAGTCGTAGTCCTTTAAGAAATTCAACGAACAGATCTCCGTCTCTGCCGCTTCCTCCTCCTCGCGATTCGGTCTCGACTGTCGTTACAAAGGTAACTGTGAAAAAGAGACCTATCGTCTCTGGAAACGTTAGAATCCTGAAACGCGGTGAGGAATTACCTCAGAAGAGAGTAGATCTGGATGTGGAAAACTTAGATCTGGAATCTACGCGTCGGATTGGACCAAATCCAAGTAAGATTCTGAGTCAGATCGGTTTATGTAGCAGCAAAACGGAATCAGCTTCGTTTTATGCTGGTCCTGTAACAATGACTTCTCCGTCTCCAAGCGATGTTCCAGTTCCAGCTTTCACAACAAAGAGAAGCATCTCTTTGTATAAAACAACCGATGCAACCAATGATTTAATCAGAATCCTCCGTCTACACCTCGACTAACAGCTTATTACCTCCCCTACCTAGTACAAAATATCCTCCGAGACAATGAACTTAGAAAATGAGTAAAACAGTTTCGAATCTTTCCCTTATTTTTTCGAGGGGTAAAGATTGAAACAACTTGTTATTAACATTGTATTTTAGTTTCTGTTCTTAAAGGTTTAGTGTGTTTGTGTAGGAGTAATTTTTCTATAGGCTTTTATGGGTAAATTATATGTTCGCTTTGTGTTTTTTGTTTTATTTAGACTTCTTTTGTTTATGTAGAACAAATAACAGATATTTTTTTATTGGTATCAATCAAGATACATGTCCAATTAAACAATAAAACATATGATTCAATAACACAATTATGATTGGGCGTTAAAAACTTAAATTTGGTCCAAATTCAAATCGCCACAGCAGGTGCCTAAAAACAGAAGTGGATTTCCGATGGATAAGACTTGGTTAAAGAAAATGGCTAATATATCATTAATGGAGGGATGTGAGAGAGAGAATGGGATTAATAATTATCAACTCTAAATATACTAACCCACTTCATTTTTCATGCTATTTGGTTTTGTTTTAAAAATTTGACGGAACTTAATTTTAATTAGAGAAATCCAGTGAGATGTCACTAAAAAAATTTTAAGTATCAAAATATATTTTATATTTTTAAAAATTTCAAAAATATCATTAATTTGGTTTTTTCAAAAATACCACACACATAAAAAATAAATTTTAAGAGCTTATTAAATTAAAATTTTTGTATTTAAGTTCAATAAATAAAGTTTATAATTTAGTTTTGAAGAAGGTAAGATTTAATTTTAGAACGTTCTGAATTTAAATTCAAAGTTTTAAAATTATTTCAAATTTGTGATGTTTTTGGTATAAATTTTTTAATATATTTTTTTAAAAATTTGTCATATTTTTAGAACAAATTAAAAATACTACATAGTTTTGAAATAAATTCGCTTTTTGTGATAGTTTTAAGTTACTCTATCAACCTTCAAAAATAAAAGGGTTAATTTCATAGAGGCGAATATCTAGCAAAGTAATTACATATTAGTATACTGTGTTATGAAAATGTACAAAGAGCTAGGATTCATGCTGAAAATATTCCATTAATTTTCTCATTGAAACTTCCATCAATTCCTTGTGATGATCTTATAGGCTGGCTTTTTTCATATTCTGGGGATTTTTAGTAAAATTAGGATATTGGGTAGATTTGCACATAAATCAGCAAGCTGCCCCTATAATCCCGCCGTTACGTGATATTGAGACAAAAAGTAAAATATGATAGCTTCCTGTCCCAACGAAAATCAAAGCTTTCCTATGGAGTTTGTTATCACATTCATTAGCTACCAGGTCTAATCTATATAGACGTTGGATTATAACAGATGCGTTATGTTGGAGATGTGGAAGTAGATATGAAACAAGATTACACCTATTTTTTGAGTGTCCGAAGGCTGTCTCTGTATGAGAAGGTTCCTTTGTACAGATTTCAGTAATTTTGGACTCTCCTTTATCTTGTACCGACCGTTTAAAATATATAATTGGGATGGCTTTATCTTCAACAAGGAGTTTAGCTTCTCGCCTCTTCCCTATTGCGATTTTATGGCATATATGGAAGGACATAAATTTGTTTATGTTTCAGGGGCGCTCCGAAAATTGGAGGAAAAGCTTACGATTAGCAGCGCAAGACTCGGATGAGTGGACGCGTTTTAGCTATAACCAAGGTAATTTTTCAGTATGTGCAGGTACTGGTCAACCAAGCCGGCTTACTACGTCTTTTTGGTTGAACCCACCGGTTGGTTGGATTATATGTAACTATGAAGGAAGCTTTAGGATTAGTGACAATCGGGCTATCTCGGGTTGCGTTTACCAAGATGATCATGGAGATTTTATTGGAGCAGGTCAAGCCAAAGATTCGATAATTAATTCGGCTATTCAAGCGGAATTACAGAGTTTGTTATGTGCTATTCAACATGCTTGGAGTCATGGTTATTGATGCTGCTCGTGGTGTTTCACCATCGTTTGGTTGGATTTCCTTATTGGTTGGTCTAGATATTATAAGGAAAGGGATACGATCAATTATTGGTAATGGGTGTTCAACATGACTTTGGATAGATCCATGGCTTCCGTCATCACCACACCGACCACCACGTC
>OVBE01009827.1:0-15633 GCA_900406425.1 Iberis pinnata
AGTTGTTATTATTCTCATAAAACCTAATTGCATATTTCGATTATTTGATTCAATACTCATTTCTATCATTTTCATAGAAAGTTGAAAAAGTTTAGTCTTTTGATGATGTTGGTGTTGATTGTGATCATATTTTCAACATTTTGCTTTGTGGATTATATTGCTTTGAATTGTCGGACATGGTGTGTTTATTATATCAAAGAGTCTAATGGTAATAATCTCTTAACAACCACAATCAGGTTATGTGCTCATTTACTTTTATAGAAAGAATTTCCTTAACCTGCTTCTAAATAACATTGTGCTTTCTTTTAAGTGTCAGCTCATGGCTACTCTAAGAAAGCTTGGTCTTGTTGGCAATCCTTGGAAGAAAAAAAGAATTAAAGAATTAAGAAGAATTTTTTAAAAAATAAAGAAGAATTTGTAAGTTTATTAAAAACATATTGGGATGATGTTCTCCTTGTAACAAACAGCTAAGATTAAACATTAAACAATAAGTTCTATTTTCGAGATTAACCTTACTTATGTCCGGTGTATCAAACCGAATTTCGATTTTAAAAAGTGGATGGACGGTTCAGGATCCTTCCGAGGCAATGACGTGTCAGCTTCCGTCAAATAATTTTATAACGTTTGCCACCACCACATTCACGCGGACCACATGAGATCAATTATTAATTTATTATTTTTATGCGTCTTTAAAAAATAACAATAAATTTTGAAAACTTAATACCTAACTCTTTCCATCTTCTTCGTATTCGTTCCCCCAACCGATAGAGTTTCTTGAGAGAGAGAGAGATAAGGATGAGTTTCCAGGATCTCGAAGCTGGTTCTCGATTTCAGCCTGCCAATCGTTTTTCCGGCGGGAGGCAGCAGAAATCTTATTCACGTGGGGATCCCTCGCAGGAGGTGGCCGCCGGGATTTTTAGGATCAGCACCGCTGTTAATTCCTTCTTCCGCCTCGTTAATTCCATCGGAACGCCTAAGGATACGCTTGATTTGCGAGAGAAACTGTCAGTACCATTTCTTCTGTTTGATAAATCTCGGGGTTAATTAGGGTTTTTGTTTCAATTATCATTTTTTTAGGTCGGTTTAATTTTGCCCTGGTTTTTAAAAATGTGGTATTGTTAATTAGGGTTCTTAGGTTCCACTATGAGGAATAATAGAGCTTAGAGTTGCGTTATAGTTAACTTGGGGTTTTTATTTCCCTTTTGCTGCATAACTATGGTAGAGAAAACTTAAATTTGTTGTTAATGCCAGAAAATTTTGCGAACAATGAATTTTTATTGGGGTTTTTCTGTTTGTGTGTATGAAGCAGTTGTTTTTAGTTTTAGTTTCATCTATTTTTCTGGAAATTTTCTTAAAGTGTTAGACTTTTTTTTGGCTTCGTAGGCAAAAGACAAGGTTGCAGATATCAGAATTGGTGAAAAACACTTCAGCTAAACTTAAAGAAGCTAGTGAAGCGGACCTTCATGGAGCAGCTAGTGTAAGAAAATGCTTACAAATTTGTTTCCTTTCTCCATAATGTTAGATATGAAAGAGAACATTTGCTATTGAAACCAACTTTTGTGCTGATACCGTTTGATCTTACCACCAACCACTCTTTTCGCTTAGTGAAAGAATTGGTTGTCTAATAGATGCTATGTGTATAGCATGTTTATCTATAGATATTGTTCCTGATTTTATGTTATGTTTGCATTCTCTCGGGTTAATTTGCAGCCCATTAAAAAGATTGCGGATGCTAAACTGGCAAAAGATTTCCAATCAGTTCTCAAAGAGTTCCAGAAAGCTCAGAGACTTGCAGCGGAAAGAGAAATAACATATACTCCTGTGGTCCCAAAAGAAATACCTACCAGGTAATCACCGCTGGTTGTGGTTTGGCAAGTTTTTTTTTTTTAAACCTGTGATGTATCTTGTTGTTCCTCATAAGAGTGGAATATGAGTCTCACTGATACTTTTCTATGCAGCTATAATGCAGAAGAACTGGATACTGAATCTTTAAGGACCTCACAGCAGCAAACTCTTCTTCTACAATCAAAAAGGTTGGAAGAATTATCTGATAATCTATAGCATGTTTTTTGCTAATTCACTTGATCATTTATGTAGTGTAAGCAGAACCCAAATGTGAGTCAAGCATGCAGTATGAGAATTCAAACCGTCTTTCACTTTTCTTTTACTCCAGAATGATATACATTACTGAGTATCAATATTTTAGTGTACACTTGGAACTAGTTATAGCTGTAATTGTTGATATAAGCTTATCAGTTGGGTTAACAGAGTATTCAAAGTTGGTTATGGCCACGAAAACCCCATTAGATCCATCATCTCTTTTTGCAATTTGTGCTAACTCATGTCTTGCTGTGATGTCCTATTAACTTGTTACTATTCTCATACCAGGCAAGAAGTGATGTTTTTAGATAACGAGATAACATTCAATGAAGCAATCATAGAGGAAAGAGAGCAAGGAATTAGAGAGATTCAAGAGCAGATTGGTGAAGTGAATGAAATCTTCAAAGATCTAGCTGTTTTAGTGAACGATCAAGGAGTTATGATCGGTAAGTAACCCCAACAATGAGAAAGACAAACCTTTTGTTTTCGATTTTGGCTCTTTAAAATCTTAGGAAAACTATTTGTCTATTTGGCAGATGATATCAGCTCGAACATTGATAACTCACAGGCTGCAACTGCACAAGGCACTGCTCAACTAAGAAAAGCGGCTAAAACACAAAGATCAAACTCATCTTTGGTACACACTAAGAGTCTTTCTTCTCAATTCTATGCTTCTGTATTTTTTTAGAGTCTAAAGCTAAGGTTGACATGTTTTACTTTGTTGCAGACGTGCCTACTTATTCTCATTTTCGGGATTGTGTTACTCATTGTCGTCATCGTTGTCTTAGTTTGAGCATCAAGCGTAGAAGAAGAATCGATGAAACTATGCAATTACCCTCTAAAGAAATATTATATATCTATTGTACAGATTCTTTATACCGCATCATCCTTCTCGTTCGAATCTTGACTCCTATCCATGGTATATGTATTCGATTTCTGTATTAATCCATCTTAAGGATCTATATTGAGCAAAAATATCATGTTTAGAAACATGAAAAGAAAAAGCTTTTTTTTCCTGTTGCTTGAACCGTCAGGGACAATAGATTGCTGTGATGATATGATCATTGAACGGGATGGACGTAAGCACACAAACGTAATATGTAATAGAACCAACACATAAAGCGACCTCTACTTAAAAGATTATTCACAAGCATGTCCTTCTCTTTTCTTCTTTTTTAAAAAAGGTTATTCTGCATCTCCAAGTCATACTATTAAAGGGTAAATGGATTGCAGGCACCATCTGATATTCCTCCTTCGTTATTGTTCCCTTCAAAATCTACATCTGTGAGAAACCAAAAAAGATTAAAACTCTCAAGTCAAAACAATAATGCAGAGAAACATGTTTTTAACTTCACAAGCTCACTTGAAGACTACATCAGTGAGAAACAAAAGGGTAACTCTGAAGGCAGAACTACCAGATTTTTTTACTTTAAAGATGATCTTACCTTCATTTTCTCTGTGCTTCTGAGGAAAGAAGTCCCATCTGTTCAGTAAGATGGTTCATTTGTTGTTGATCCCTGTTCCACTCAATCCGTCCTTGCTCCACTACCAAGTCATTATCCTCCACTACCAAGTCATTATCCTCCACTGATCCAGATAGAATCTCGTCTGTTTCTAAAATCAATGGGCTCTCTTCTTCAAAAAACAGTTCCCAGAATGGGTCTTGCATTCCAAGCATCTTAGAGTTCCCGTTCAGTAACTCATTCATCTCCGCATTGCCTTCAGGAGAAACTGCATCGTTTTCTAATTTCAATGAGCCATCTAAAACAGCCATTATTGGATCGAAACACTCTCCATTACCCGTCTCGCTAACACCTAAATCAGATTCCGGGCTCCAAGAAGCTCCAGCTGCTACTCCTAGGGTTGGATTTGGGCCTAAATTTGGCTGAAAGAGACTAGTTTGAGGATGATGAGCCAAACCTGCTTCAGGTACTTGATTCATTACTGAGTGAGATGAGTTTGATGAATCTTTGGTCAATTTTATTCCAGAATCTCTGTTTGAGGAGTTACCATTTTCTACAGAGTTCGAACTGGGAAGATCACCTAAGAGGAAACCGCCAGGATTGTTTGGAACTGGTTCATACCGCGGTGAGCTACTTGTATTCAAAAATTGTCTGAGCATAGTTTGTGCTGCTTCGTTTATCGATGGCTGATATTTAACAATCTGACAGTTAAGACCATTAGCCTCATGACCTCCACAATTCTCTTGTTCATCTCGAGGAAGTCTCCTCCTCTTTTTGTTGCTTCCTGGAATATGTCTATTGCCATCATTGTTCTGCTGTACTAACTGGTTTAAGAAACCTGGGCTTTGAACAGCCTTTGCTAGAAATGACATCATTTGTTGTTGCCTCTGCTCCATAACCTGAACTTTCTGTCCCACATTCTGAAGTTGGTGTTCCGTAGTTTGTTGTTGCTGCCTTAACCTGACGAGTTCTTGCATAAGAACATTCTTATCCCGCTTAAGTCTTTCCACTTCTTCCTCCATTCCAAACTTCCCCACCTCGACACAAGCAGCAACCGATGAGTTACAAACTTGACTTTGTTGCTGATTCTGCTGCACATGAGAAGGTTTTCTCCTAACAATACCTTTCAGTAGTTGTTTTTGGCCTCTTAAGAATCCCTCATTTGCAAATTCCCATCGATCGGGATCAACCTTTCTGAAACCCTGGACATAAGGTAACAGGAAGACAACAGAGATCAACCAATATTCAAAGCGAAAAATATTAAACAATGCAACTAAAATAATTAGTTTAAATAGTAGAGATTCAACATAGCAAAACAGTTCCAGACTAATAACCTTTATTGTTCTCAATCCCATTATTTAAACACTTCAGTTATAGCGTAATTCTGAGAAGAGAAAGGAAAAAACTTCTCCACACTTAGCAAGCTACAGCAAAATATTACAATGGTGTATAAGTAAAGTAACGGCTCTTAGTTTATCAACTTGTACCTGGACGGACTTATACAAATGAAAGCAAAGCTAATGTTCAGACAATTAATAGACACTTAGTTTTGTGATTTAGAGCTACAAGGCTGAAAGGAATTGAGGAAACCGATCTTCAGGCATATGTGAGGATATGTGAAAGTGTCCCTGCAAAGTTCTGTGGATTCTTTTCGTGAGTAGAAAGATTGACAAGGTTTGAATAAGAATCCAACACATGGATGGATCTAGTCACTAAATCACCATGCTCCATGCTTAAACCAGATAGAGCATAATTTTGCAAATTAGATAGAACAAACATCTATGCAATTATCTAGACTGATGGCTTACTACTTCAGTTTTGAACATAAACCTTACAAATCAACACTCTTTAACGGCAGAGAAGCCACTGAACCTTAGAAGCATTTCAAAATTTCCCCCAAATTGTTCCACGAAAACGCAGACAACACTGATCAATCCGAATTAGAAACTGAAAACTAACAGGATGCTTACATAAGTATTTAACTGCCTGACGAAGCTGGAGAAATTGTTGTGCTTAAAATACTTCGGCAAGAGCATTTTCGAGAACTCCGGCACATTCCAGACGACGAAACTGTTGTTCCCGCTGCTCCAAGAAATGACCTCATTTGTCGAAGGATCATCAACGACGTCATAGGTTTTGCTCAGAAAAGGCGGCACGGAGTTCAACGGCGGTATAGACGACGCATTCGGGTTTCCAGACGGTACGGATTCGCGAACCGATTCCATAACTCCGGACGAAAAGCAAGAGTTACTCACTAAAGCAAGCGATCGATTGATTAATCAAGAAAATTTGTTCCGCTCGTGGCGAGCTAAAACACCTACACAGACTCTCTCTCTCTCAAGTGTTAAAACCCCAGAATTGATCTTTCTTTGATTCTTTTCCTTTCAAGCCGAAAGAGTAAAAGACTTTCTCGAGAAAGCAGCAGGCATGGTCATTTCGGTTTAGCCTCTTCCGTTACGTTGGTTATGTTTAATTTCGGTTCGTTTTCAATCCAAATATAAAAATGTTTCATGAAGTTGCGAATATATTATCAGTTTTGTTCGGTTTAATTCGGTTTGTAAAACATCGTTGCCACTTAAAACTAAACCGACATTCAATTTGTGTATTTTGACTTGGTTTGTTTGCCTACACGTAGCATCAACTGCAACTTCCTCTGCATCTCTTTTTTTTTTTTTCTTACTCGGTGACTTCTCCAAGTGGCACATTCTAAACCGTCCAAAAATAATTATTTAGTTTTTATATAAAAAGCCACGTAGGACGCACAGAAAACTTTTCTGTTCCTTATCTACCTCTCGTAATAGTGACAAACACTCGTTGAATGATTCTAAAAAAAATCTAAAATTGAAGTGAAGTGGCTAAACACAAACGAAGCGATGAATCCGATCGCTGTTCATCGCGTTTCTTTCGACGTTTCGCGGTTAGCTCTGATCCATCGAGAATCAGGCAAGGGATTTTCCGGTCGCCGGATTGTGAATTCTCGGGGAAGAAATTGTCTGAATCGGCGGCTGCATGCGGTGAGGGCGAGTTTGATCACCAGCGCGGACTCGTTCGAGGTAGGGCGGCTTATTGGAAGCTACGGATTCATGAATGTGACCAGGTGCGATTTTGTTTTCTCTCTTTATTGAAGCTTCTGTGTTGCTTCTGCGTCTTCGTGCAAATCAATCGAAAATTTACTTCGAGATCTTTGGCACTGTGGAAGATGTTAGATGAAAAATGTTCCAGTTAGTTATTGGAACATTTTTACTCTTTTTATATTGTATCGCGTTCTACTTCGTTTTCTAAACTTTGACCTCTTTGATACCCCTAGTTATTCAGGGTTGCAGTCAGGACCTGACTTTGAATATACAGACGCTGGTATTGGAAGACTAAAAGCTCAAGATATTGGAGAAGGCGGCGTTAAGATCAGGTGCACTTTTGGCGTTATGTAGACAATGTATTAGACGGGGATTTATTTGGTCAACTTTAAAATGTATTAGCCAAGGCAGTTTGTCTGCAGACTATATGAAGGAAGAATATCTCAGGGTCCATTTCGAGGAACTCCTATTATCTTTAAGGTAATTCTGCATGCTTTGTCAATCTTGTTTTTTTTTATTTTTTAGGAGGACATTTAGATTTTCATGAATCTGTCTACATCATCTGGGCATGTTGTCAACTTTTCTCGGTGCAAGTCTTTCTTAGAGTGGTAGAAGTCTATCATTGAAATTATATTTTGGATCTTAATTGCTTTCCGTTTGTACATTGGCTCACATACTCGTCTCTGTAAAGGTCTATCCTGGACAGCGTGCTGGTGGAGTTGAGGCTGATATGATGGCAGCAAATGAGCTGAACGCACATTCTTTTCTCCAGGTTGGATAAGCAGTCATGCAAGATTGCGTAGTGTTTTCTCATCAGCAGGTGATAGTGCAATTACCTTGTTAATCTCCTTGTCTATGCAGAGTCAAAGGAACCTGCCTGCGAATCTGCTTATACTTGTTGGTGGCTTTGAGACACAATTTGGGGAACAGGTCAGGCTGAAAATCTGAGGCATTTAAGTATTTTTTGTTGAGACTAGGCTGCACAAGTGTGGGTTTTCTGGTATACTTTATGGAACATTGATTGAATCAATTTATTTGTACAGTGGCTGGCTTTTCGTGATGGTGGGAAAGATAGTGCAGCTGATTATGCACGGGGTGCGAGTGAGAAAACTTCCAGAGTGCGCTCCCAAGGAGTATGGAATCCTTATGAAAAAGAGCAGACGATGAGGCGGAGGAGCAACTTTGTCATTAAGATCCTACAGGGTGCAATGAATGGTCTAGCCTTTATGCATAAAAATGACAGATTACACCAAAGCCTGGGGCCATCCTCAATTGTTCTCAAGTATGCCCCCTATCTAAAAGTGATAATACCATACATCTCTCTCTATATAAGTGCATCATCACTCTGCTAATTTAGGCTCTTGTTTTTTTTGTATAAACCTGTCTTAAGTACACCAGCGGAGAGAGAAGCCATATATTTAATACCGCGCCTGCGAGATCTAGCCTTTTCTGTTGACATAAGGTTTGATTTCTTTCTCCTTTTCTCTCCTCGATTGGTTGTATATACTGAGCAATTGTAGCTTTCTGATATTCTTCTGGCATTGGTCTTGCTGTGGCCACTAGAATTGTTAAGATGATAGCTCTTATTGGAACTCTTTGTTAATAGACTCAGTTTACTTTATAGACCCTCATGCTTGGAACAAGGAGCAACGTCTGGTGCACTATCTGAGCAACTTTGGCGAAGGGCAACTGCTTCTGGCGCTTTCACAGTTTTTGAGAAAAGAGCTTTTGGGATTGCAGATGACATGTAATTGATTTGCTTTCTAAATCTTTCATTTTCTAAGTTGCGAATGTTAATTGATAAAGATTGAACACCTTCTTCTTGTTTACAGATATGAAGCAGGTCTTCTTTTTGCATACTTAGCCTTTGTTCCATTCTGTGAAGCAGGCGTAATGGATTCTCTTTCTCTTCAGGCAAGATTACCGTACTATTGGATGCCAATGTGAATAATATAAGTAGCTCTATTCTGCTCATCTGTATATATCAGCTCTCCTCTGTTTTTTTGTTAAAGATATATTCTCCAAATAGTTTTTGGTTAAATGTAGCTTGTTCTGATGAACTGCAGAGACTACTGGAAAACACATTCCAGCTGGATATTGAGGCAGTAAGAGAGTAAGCCTCTTGCTATCACCAGAATAATTAAAATTTGATTGCAACTATAATTCTCTATAGTTGGGACAATTTGTTTTGTTAAAACATACTTTTTCGTGGTAAACTAGTTAAAACTTAAATATAGCCTTTTCACATCAGTTAGCTGTTGTTAAATTGTAGCTATTGTTCACTCCTCCATAGTGTCCGTGTGTTGTTTGAAAAACCCACATAAATTTTTGAAACAGGTACTGTTTAGCTGATGAACGCCTTGAAGAAGCTGTTAAGTTTTTGGATCGTGGCGATAGAGCTGGTTGGGAATTACTCCAGGTATCTATCTTCCTTGATAGTAAAAGTTGTAAATAAGTGAACTCTGATTAAATGTTGAGGAAGCCTACAATGTCAGTCAACTGTTTGGACCTTTGACCTATTGTCACTTTAGATCCATACTCAGCGATTAAATCCTAAATCCACAATTAATTAATAATATATACATGGTGTATTTGGCAGGCAATGTTGAACGCTGACCATAGGAAACGTCCAGTGGCGGAAGCTGTTCTTAGTCACCGGTTTTTGAACGGTGTTGTTAATTGAAAAAGAGAAACATGATATGTAATTATGTACACACTTGTTCATCGTTGATCGTATTGGGTGCATTGGTGGTATGGCCGCGTACTTTAATGTGACAAACATGGACCACAATGGTGATAGAACTTTGAATTACTTATTCGTTTATACTTGTTGATAACTTGTAAAGATCGTATCCTAATGTGAAAATTTCAAACGTCAAATCTTTAGACCATTTTGTCAAATGCGTTTAGTGACCAAAAATACAAAGGAGGTAAGCAGTGAATCTCTTAGTAAATAAAAAGTCACAAAAGAGGTTGTTAGATCTTCTTCAGTGGTATAAGAGAAATTCAAAAGGAGAAAGATCTGTAGTTGAAATTAAAGCTGCTGTGTGTTTCTGCCATGGATATGGAAGCACACACTTGCACTTTCTTCTTTGATGGTTTGTTAGTTATTTCTACTTTATACCTACCCGTTGCTTCAATGGTGTGTGTTTCTTTTTACAGGAAGTCAGGAATAGCCAGTAGTACATGGTGACATCCCAAGTAAAAAGGACTACAGAAGCTTCTGATGATAAAATTCGAGGATACTTTTTTTTAATAATTCCTATTTATAATACTCTTTTTGTTTTATATTATTAGTTGTTTAGGGTTTATTTTGTTTTATAATATGAGTTGTTTTCAAAAACCAAGACAAAAAATAAAAAATTTTACCTAGAAAGTTAAAACATTTAATTTATTATTTGTTTAAAATCATTTTTTTAATCCAAAATAATCATTATTTTAACAAAAAAATGAAAAAGTTAAAAAAATAGAAAAACAAAAAATCATTTTAATATACATATTTTTAAACAAAACAACTACTAATAGGAAAGGGAAGAAGTATTTTATAATTATATCAAATTGCGTTTCTATATGTTGTTCATTCTGCATCATCTATTCTCAATCTCAAAATTCCAAATTGTTTTGTAATCACTAAACGAAACTGAAAAGTAGTGATTTTATTTGTATGTACCCTTTTGTAAACGAAGATGCACGTGATTGTTTGTCGCAAGTCACGTGATGTGTTCCCAAGCAAGAATCAAAGATGCTTCGCTTGAAGCCATAACGAGGAAGTGGGGAAGACGGCAAAGCAATAAAGTACCTTTCCTTCCTCTTCCTCTTCTTCTTCTTCTTTTTCTTCCCTCAAAAGTCATTTCCTTATATATCTTTCTATTCATTACATTCCGTGAAAGCTTTACAGATCAACAATTCTGAAACCCTAACCCACCCGGATCCGGTTTAGAGAAACCGGTTCGGATATCGATTTGATCTTGAATTCTTGCTCGCTACTTGACACTTGAATTTGGATCATTGTTTGAATCTCATTTATTGCATTTTATCTGGTGGGTTCGTGGAGAATCCATCAATGGAGGAATCCAAAATCCCTCATCGTCCAACTATTTGCTTGAGACCAATAAAGCCTTCTGATTTAGAACGTTTGGAGCAAGTCCATCGCGATATATTCCCAATCAGGTTACACAATAACTACCTTTTGCATAAGTATGAATCAATATGTTTCTGGATTTGACTCTCCTACCTGTTATGGAAATTGATTTGGTCAGGTACGAATCTGAATTTTTTCAGAATGTTGTCAATGGAGGTGATATTGTCTCTTGGGCTGCTGTTGATCGGAGCCGGCCTGATGATTCTGACCTACTTATTGGATTTATTACTGCTAAAGTCGTCCTCGCTAGAGAAAGCGAAGTGAGTTTCTTTCTTTTTTTGAATATTTTCATCCTTTCTTTCGATTAATTTAGGTTTCATCAAGAGTTATAATATGAACTTCCGAACCAATTGGAGAAATTTGTTTCAATTTGTAACGTTAAAGTTATAAATTGAAAGCTTGTTTTGAATGGAGTTTGGGTTATCGTAATTCGTAGATAAGCTGCAAGTGCAGGTCTTGTAGTCTTATAGAGTATAGATTTCGAATGTTTTTAAACAGTTTCATGTGATACGGTTCTTATAAATCTATCAAAATCGAATCTTTGTACGATTTCAGCAGTTAATTTGTAAGGTTTGATTAAAACTTGTTTTGTGGCATGTTTACTAAATGAGTAATATGCATTATCTTCTCTTCGTCCTTTTGGCTGTTCATAAATAGATTTCTTTCAACAATCTTAAACTCAAACGGATTCGCTTTTGTTAACATCTTTTTACGATGCAACGGCTAGTTTTCGTTTTAGATGATGATAGTTTTCTATATCTTGCACAGATATCAGATATAATAAGATATGACTCGTTGAAGGGAGAAGAGACATTAGTGTACGTCTTAACACTTGGAGTTGTAGAATCTTACAGAAAATGCGGAATAGGTATGATTATGCAATGTAGTTAAACCAATTCTCCTCTTCTCCTACTTGATCTTTTATAGTAGTATTAAGTTACAGCAACTTTCATTGGGCAGCTAAGGCGCTTATTAACGAGGTCATCAAATATGCTAATAGTATCCCGGCTTGCCGTGGTGTTTACCTTCACGTGATTGCGCACAACAATCCTGCAATCCGACTGTATAAAAGAATGTCTTTCAGATGTGTGAGAATGTTACATGGATTCTACTTAATCAAAGGCCGACATTTCGATTCTTACTTATTTGTCTACTTTATCAACGGTTCTCGTTCTCCTTGCTCACCCTTGTAAGTACAAAACCTTCTTTTTTTGTATTGTTGCATTATTTGGAGGTTGTTCATATTTTGGGATGCATTGCAGAGATGTTGTAATGTTGGTTCTGAATTGTGTGAGGAGCAGAATCAAAATAGTGGTATCAAAGCTAACAATAAAGCATGAAGAGAAAGGAGTGAAATGGCTTAAATGTAAAGACAACACGAGGTGTCTGTTGCCCACTCAGGCTAAAAGAAACCCTGCATCCGACTACGATTATGTTTAGTAACCTGTCTCCGACTTTGTAAAATCAATTCATTTCTATGTCTCTGTTTATGATCTTATTGTGTGTTTCTATGTAGTAATAATGTAAATATTGTGATAGTTGAAAAAAAAAATATATCTTTCGAACGTAGAGTTCAATCCGGTTTATGCTCAATTCAGGTTGGTTCTAGTAATAGTTCACTTTTTAAAGAGGAAAAGTTCTTCGATCAGTATTTCAAAACCTACGGTGTATTTATTCCGGAACATGTATAATTTTAATCATGGCCAAATTAAGTTGTGTTAGAACTACTAGAATGTGAAAAAACGAGATTTACAGGTAAGGACTCTCTCACTACATTAGAGCTCAGTACTCTCTCATTACATTAGAGCCTTTGAATAGTTACAAGATTCTGTTTCTGTGGTGATAACATAGGCTTTGTTCTGTTCACTTCAACTGTTCATCCTCTGTTTCAATCGATCCGACATCTAGATTATCGAAGATCATCATCGGAAGTTCCAAGTTCTTCTTCACAGATCTCTTCCCAAATGTCCTCTTCGTTGCACTCAGGCATGGAAGGCCTGAAGCTGGATGAAGAAAATGAAGCCCCCTTCATTTTACCGACCCCAACAAACTTCAAATCTAGAGAAAGAAACCAGTTTAGCATCATAGGAAGGCTCCTCAACCCGGATCATCAAAAGATGTCTAGCTTAATCAAGGACATGCCTCGTAAATGGCAGCTGTATGATCGAATAAGAGGAGTAGCATTTTCTAAAGACATATTTCAATTTGTATTCAAACATCCAACTGATATGGATCGAATTTTAGAGGATGGACCCTGGACCTATAATGAATGGTCTATGACAGTGGCAAAATGGGAGAAATATCCACCAGAGAACTACCTCAACTACATGATGGTTTGGATTAGGATAAAGAACATCCCTGTTAACTATTATGATGAAGAGTCAATCACTTCCCTAGGGGAAATCATAGGTCCTGTAAAAGAACTTGCTTTTGACCCAAACAAACCACAAAGCAATGCTTATGTAAGGGCTCGAGTTAAGCTGGATGTGACAAAGCCCTTAAGAAGATCAAGAATTTTCAAAATCCCTTCAGGTGAAAACGTGGTTATAGCCTATGACTATGAAAGAATTCAGAAAAGATGCTATCATTGCCAGAGACTTACTCACTCTAAAGATAAATGCCCCCTCCTACAACTGAATGAAAAGGAGCCAGAGTCTCAGTCAATACCTCAGGTTAGAGTGGACACCAGCAAGTTATTCACTCATTTACAACAAGAAGATCCCCTGATTGGAGTATTAAGTGAAGCTCAAATGGGATTAGACCCTCTTAATGGAAAGCCAAGAATAGCCAAGGAAGTAATGGACCACATGAGACAGTACTTAATCTCTGCAGAAGGTTCTGAAAGAAAGATAAGAGAAGAAAGAATTAAGTCCTCTTTGGCTGATCTAGAAAACAATCCTATAGCTCAAAAGTTAGTCCTCAGGCTAGAACCTATAGCTGCTGTCACCCATGATGTTAATAAAGGCAAAGGATTGGTATTTGAATACCCTGAATCAGGATACTCCAGATCAGACAATCCACCTAATGATCTTAGAGAGAAACTAATGGCGTCTGCAATCAAAGCAGGACACAATCTTAAACTCACTACATCTGCTAGAAGCATCTCATCAAACGAGGACCTGTTACACACCACAAATAATCAGCAGAAGGATAAGAGAGGATCTACGGTTATGAACCAAGGCTTTTCAGCCTCTGGCTCTACCGGATCTGGCAAAGCAACATCCAAACAAAGGAGAAGACCATTCAAAGCACAAAGGCTGAATAATAAGGGCTTACAAAATCAAGCCAGACAGAACACATTAGAGAATGATCAAGCAGCATCTCCAGCAATGAAAAGAAAAGCTGAAACAAGAGCAGAAAGTTCATCAAAACAAACAAAGCTCACACCAATTGAGGTGATCCATAGAGATGGATCACCTCAGGATCCATGAGCATACTCAGCTGGAATTGTCAAGGCCTGGGGAAGGCACGGGACTTGACAATTCCCAGACTCAGGGAACTAAGGAGAAAATGGTTCCATGACATCCTATTTTTGATGGAAACAAAGAACAAGAAAAAATATTTGGCTAGCCTTCAATTGAGCCTCGGATATGACAATATTTTTGTAGTTAATCCCATAGGTTTAAGTGGGGGTTTGGCCCTTATGTGGAAAAACAAGGTTAATATAACCATAAACTTTGCAGACAAGTTTTTGATAGACTGCTCAGCCACTTTGGGAGACTCATATTTTTGCTTATCTTTTGTATATGGAGATCCAACCAGACAGAATAGGGAGGTTGTGTGGGAAAGACTCCAGAGATTTGGATCTAGTAGGCAAGCCCCCTGGTGCTTAATAAGAGATTTCAATGATCTTCTACATGGAGGGGAAAAAATAGGGGGCCCTTTTAGATCTACTGATCAATGTCAAGCTTTCATTAATATGATTCAAGGCTGCAAGATGAAAGAGCTCCCTTCCCACGGGAACTCCTTTACTTGGGGGGGAAGAAGAAATGGTTCCTGGATTCAATGCAGACTGGACAGAGGTTTCACTAATGCACAATGGTTATCTATTTTCCCAGCTTCCAACCAAATCTTTCTGGAAAAGAGGGGCTCAGACCATAGACCAGTACTCATGTTATTGAATTCAGAAGGGGAAATCTTTAAAGGCCAGTTTAGATATGATAAAAGATTTAACTCACATCCAGCAGTGAAACAATTGATAAAAGAAGCATGGGTAGAACAGAGGAATCAGAGGCATAAATCTTCACTCTCTTGTCTAAAGGAATGCAGAAGGAAACTGAGCACATGGAAAAGGACTCATCATTACAATGCTAATGACAAGATACAATCTTTACAACAAGATTTAGAACTGGAACAATCCAGTACCAACCCATCCCACTGGAAACTAGTGCATCTCAAAAAAGACCTTCTGAATGCATATAGGGAAGAGGAACTTCATTGGCAACAAAAGAGCCGTTCCACATGGTTAAAAGAAGGAGATGGGAACTCAAAATACTTCCACTCTGTAGTAAGAGCAAACAGATCAAAAAACTTCTTGGAAAGCTTAACAGACAAGAATGGCCATACTCAAAAGGGTGAGGGTTCAAAAGCAGAAGTTGCAATTGAGTACTTCAACACTTTGTTCACTTCTTCTTCTCCACTAGGAGCTCAAGAAATCTTTCAGAATTTCATTCCCAGAGTCTCGGATACAATGAATAGAAAGCTTTTAAAAAGAGTTTCAGCTCAGGAAGTCAAGAATGCAGTGAACTCAATAAATGCACACAGTGCTCCAGGCCCTGATGGATTCACAGCAGCTTTCTTTCAAAATCACTGGGATATAGTAGGAAGCAAGATAACTCAAGAAGTCCAGTCCTTC
>OVBE01009828.1:0-15633 GCA_900406425.1 Iberis pinnata
CACAAAAATAATTTTTGATTCACATACTACATCTACAAAACATTAGCTATTTGGTAATTAAAATAATTGTTTGTAGAAAGTTTTCAATATTAACTACCTCTTATATATATGTCGAAGTAATAAATAAGTCATTGATATTTTATTTCCTTTCTTATTTTTAAATTAATTGTTTCTTTATTTGTATTATGGATATTTATTACACATTTATGTGAGGATATTTCAAGTATAAAATCAATGGAATACCTAGATTCCTAATTGAACCACATAAAGTACTTAATACAAATTATGAATCATAAACTACTTAAATGGCAAATTTACTCGAAAAAAGAAAAAGAAAATGGGCCTGGTAAATGGGCCGTTATAAGTCGAGGGCAATAACTCTACTCGAATTTTATATTTAATTATACATAGAATAAGTTAAAAAGTTTTGTGTTGCCGCCGTTCACGTGGGCAGCACGTGGCAACCAAGATTCAAAATAGAACAAAACTTATACATCCTACGACGATCAAAGCTTATTAAAATACAATAAATTCAATTCCTTAAAATAAATATTGGTTTTATTTTTGTTTCTTCCTTTGGCTAAAACTTCCTCAGATCGTTAGTCTCCGAATCGGAAGCGTCTCGTTGAACCACCGTCGACGGCTCCGAAACGGTCTATTCGTACTTTGATTTTGATGGTATGTTCGCTTATCAGCAAATCGAGGTTGATTGCATGAGCTGCTTATACCTTTGTTCTAGGGTTTTCTTTTCAATTTTTCAAAGCTCGGAAAATTCTGGCCGATTACGTGAATTCCATATACGAAAGTCTCTAGGTTCTGCTTGATAGTATTGCTGAATCTTTTCGTTGAGTTTTGAGTGAAATTTCTAAATTTATTGGGTTTTGTTGTTCTGTGTGGACGTTTTTTTCCGCCTTTGGTCGATACAACAGGATTAGATTGTTGATTCATCACTAACAATCAGATTTGAAATAGGAAACTGAAGACATGCATTCAAAATCAGATAGTGGGAAACAGATCGTTTCAGAGGTGAATCATACAACAGCATCGTCCATTAATAGTTTAAAACCTTGGCAGTGTGCTGCTAATGCCGGAAATGCAAACTCTTTTGGGAAAGCTGGAGATAAGTCTTCAGTGTCAATAGCACCGGTAAGCCAAAATAACTGGGACTGTAACGGGTCGAAATCACCATCTAATAGAGATGATGATGCTAACAAAGAATCACAAGTCACAACGTCTACCCAATCAGGTGCATTGATTGTTTCTCTCGGCTATGCTAGGCGGTTTCACTTATAGTTATTTTTAACATTATTGACTAAGTTTTGTTACTATATCTTGATATGCAGCTGGAGATTACAATGAAAAAAATCAAGAACTGATGCATCCAGGCATCACCCAACCTCATCCTCCTCAACTTATGGGACACACAGTTGTATATATTTTTGATCTAGCTGATATAAATCAATTCTCACAATTATTTTTAGAGTTACTGTTGGTTACAAATTCGTTTTGGGTAATGAAACATGCAGGGATGGGCGTCCTCAAATCCATACCAGGATCCATATTATGCAGGAATGATGGGGACCTATGGGCATCACCCCTTGGTATATGGCTTTATTTCCAAAATGTTTTTAATGCTTTCCTACTTCCGAACTAATTTTCTCTGTTAAGACTTTGATTTGATCATGTGACACAAGCTGTGACCGCTATTGTGTTGTGAGACATGATATCACAGGTTAAAGTATTCTACAAGTTGTAGTTGCTTTGAAGTATAGCATGTTTAAAATTTCCTAGCAATGTTCGTGGTGTGAGGATTGTTCAAGTATTTTTGATAAATAAACAAACTCTGTTTTAAGATGGTCTTCTATTAGAATTTGGAAATAACAAGAAGATGCGCTAGACAATATTTTATATTTATTCTTCCATGTTCTGTCTGACAGCTAGCACTTTTCCTATTAGGCATATGTTCCATATGGTGTGATGCCCCCTCATTCAAGAATGTTACTGCCCCCTGAGATGGCACAAGAACCAGTTTACGTGAATGCTAAACAGTACCCAGCAATTCTGAGGCGAAGGCAGGCACGTGCCAAGGCAGAGCTAGAGAAGAAGTTAATAAAATCCAGAAAGGTGAATTGGCTTTACCGTGAATATTCTTTGTTTCTTGTGAGCTCAGATTTACATTTGAACCGATCACACTGATTAACCCATCACTTTTTCTTTCTTTATTTTTGCCCTGCTCCAAAGCCATATCTCCACGAATCTCGGCATCAGCATGCTATGAGGAGGCCAAGGGGTACTGGAGGACGTTTTGCAAAGAAAACCAGCACTGAAGCTTCAAAACGCAAAGCTGAAGCAAAGAGCAATGCTTCTGGTACTCAGTCTCCAACATCATCTAATTCTGATCAAGATGAAACTTGGAACGCTGAGTACCGAACAAATCAAGGAGAAGATGAAATGAATAGCTCAACTTATATGAGAAGGGAAGAAGAAGACTGTTCAGGGCAATGGAACAGCATTTCCTCAAACCATCCTTCCCATGCTCGTTTAGCCATCAAATGACTTCACAAGACGGCAATTCATTCTTGGCTTTCTCTCTGTTGGCTTATTTGGTAGCAGCCATTGAAGAGTCTTTTGTTATCTTCTTGCCCTGTACAATTACTTGTGTTGGTTTTCTTTTTCCAGTTTAGGATACATCAAATGTTTCTACTTTTTTGTCAACTCTCTTAAGAAAGTGATAGAGCTGTTGTCCAAGACTTGAAGTTTGGATACAAGACTATTTAATAGATAACTAAATTCTGGAGGGTGCAAAAATGAGAAGAGTAATGGAATACCACATAACCCTTTCAAGACTTTCTTATAAGAACTCAATTCGTCTTGGTTACATAGGCTTACTTATTGTTACAATGAGCTTTCTATTCTATATTGTTTTGTTCATGTTTTTGTATCAGAGTTGGTCCAATTTTCAGTTCCCTCCTCGCTTTGAGTGTCGTCTAGGTCGGTCTCTTCAGTATGGTCAGGACCTGCTGCACCCGAAGAGTTGTTAGTCGCCTCTGTGATGTTTACAGGTGGCTGATTCTCCATCAAACCAGAAAGTGCTAGCTTTGGTGACCACTCAAGGACATCATCAATAATATTGGACATCCTTCTTTGGTACCTATGAACAAAAACTCATCACAAGTCAACTTCTACTGCAAACAAATAAGAACTGTAAAGGGTATTGACATACCTAGCACGTGCAGCCTCATCAGGGGCATGGCGCCTGAGCAGCATGACAACAACAGCAGCCACAACAGTGTAGAAAAGTCGAGATGTCCACTTGGGCGGTTCTTCCTCATCTTTCTTTGGCCAGAAGCGAAACAATTCCTTTAATGTGGCTTCCTCTGCAAGAATGTTGGGGAAGAACCAGGCACGTTTTCCAAACAGAATCCACATACCACCGAAAGCAACTGCCCTCACTGCAACATTCAACAAGGCCTAATTTAAACTCCATCTCTGATCAAAATAGCCAGCAAATCATTTCCTAGCATTGCTTACCGAAAAGCAAGGAGAGAATCATCAAAAGAATGCTAGCACATGAGTAGAGAACAATGAGTTTGCAACGGTGAGGGTACACAGGAAACAAACAAATAGCAAGAGTCAATACAGGCCAGAAGAAGGACAAAAGTGTTTGCCAGAGTGGATGTCTTTTTTCAAACGTCCATGCAAAAAACGCATCACTTTCACTGAAACCTTGATCATCCTGCGTTTATAAAATGCAATCAAAGCACTGAAATACCAATCTGTTCAAGGCATATCTTACTCAAACATCAACTTACACGGAAAATCTCAAGATGAGCTGGCCAGGTAGACAACTTTTTCTTCCCGGGACGAACAGTTTTTGTAACACGATCACAGCGCACCAAAAGGTGCTTTCCCAACAAAACATTGGCTATATCTTCTGTGTCTAGGTCTTTATCTTCTTCAAGAATCTCTTTAACCTCTGGGTGATTCTTTATGAAACTGACGAAATCTTTTCCTCTAAAGTATTCAATTCGTGCTTGCTCCATAACAGCCCATCTTGATTCCAATCCCTTGTGGTCTCTGACTTTCTCAGCGAACAACTGAAACACATCTTTCTTCACAGCTTGCTTCTAGTAAGTTAAGAAAGGACAAATTATGATCCATAGAGCAAAATGATCATTTCACAACACCAAATCTTTCGTCATTATAACTAATCAATTTACAACTAGCAGACTGAAAACACAGTCAAATGTAAATAACAGAGACAATCCGCTTTGAGATTCAAGAAAGGAACACACACATGCGTGTGCTTTCATATACAATTTAGTGATTCATACACAGGTTTACGAGATGAATGAGAGGAGAGGACAAACCCTAGGTTGAGCATCAGAACCGGAATCTTTGACGAAGGTGGATGCTGCAGATCCTGAAGATCGTTTAACCCTCTTCTTCTCGGCTCCAACCGGCTTCTTCATTTCTCCTTTCTACTTTCGAGGCGGAGATCCAAAAGTTTTTATTGTTGGTTAGAGCAAAAATAAATTCTCTGGTTTTCTGTAAACCTGTTGAACTCATGCAGCAGAACCGGTTATCATTATACACGTTATTGCGCAGTGATGTAGTTTATAAATTTTCAGCAAAAATTAGTGAAAATTCTATAGAATCACGTAGAGTATTAAGTATATAGACTAAATTAATTTTAAAAACCTTACAACTAAACTATAATATCTTAACTTTTTATTTAAAAATATTAAATTTTCGTAATATAGGATTGTGGTTGACTTACATTTATAGTATTTAATATATATCAAAATCATTTATAATCTTTTAACCATTATGAATGATGTTATAAATTAAATCTTATCTATACTATTATGACCCAAAAAAATCTATACTATTTATAATCTATTTGAGCAGTGTAACTTTAAATTTATTAAAAACTAGATGATGACCCGCGTAGACACGCGGATTTTTATCCAAATATGAGTTATTTTTGAACTTATTTTGTCAATAGTGCGGTTAGTTAACTCATCACTTTTGAAATAGAACCTAATTTGCATTATGAAATTTCATTCTTCGTACTCTAAAGCATTACATTCACTTGATTGTTTTTTTTGGTGAAAAAAATAATTTGCACACCAAATGATATCAATTTCTCAATGTTGTACTATAAACAATAAAACTTTGACATTGTAGATGGTAGATAAAATTTAATTAGATTGGTGGTTTTACATGTACTTGCAATTTCTCCTCTTTCTCCCCTCTAGATGTAAGTTACTTTGTTAATTCATCTATGGTTGTATTTAAAACTTGAAGGTGATAGATTGTTTGCTCCTTTTCAAGCTCCAAGGCAGAAAGTTTTGTTTGCAACTCATTGTCAATTTGTCATATGCTTCATTATTTGCTAGATCTTCGCTTTATTTCTCAAGTCCTTGACACTTATCCACAAGCTCTTCAATAGTCGATTCACGACTTTCAATTTTAATAGAGCCTTCTTTTTTTTCGTAAAACTAATATAGCCTCTTCAAACTCAATTTTTCAAACTTTAAATACACCTTAAATTGTCTTGTGTAAAAACTCCCCAAAAACATAAATCAAAACCTTACTCTCCAAAATGAATTTTTAAACTCCGTAGTACATTCAAATGTTTTTAACAAAGTCTCAACAATCATATGTTCCTTACATTCTGGTATTTAACAAAATTTTTATCTTTATTTCATAATCTCTCATGATACTTTGTTTTAATCTTTCTATGGTGATTTTTTACATTGTTTGTGTCGTATGTTGTGTTTCTTCTAAGAAGTTAAACATGTTTTTGTAATGGCAAAGAGAGGCTCATGGAAAACCTTAGATTATCTTCTACCTTTTCTCAGAAACTATTTTCAGATTATGGAACCAAAAAGAAGAAACTCCTCCTACTTTTCTTAACATATTTTCAAAATCTATTGATATAAAATATAATATTTATTCAAGTAGTATCCCCAGGGGAAGAGCATGCTAAAAATTCATGTGATGCCAACATATTATAGTATGTATAGACATCAATTTTGAGAATCTAAACATCAGTTGTTGCTTGCAAAATAAAAAAACTGTTAAAAATACTGGAATGAATTTTTATTAGAAATTAATAAAAAAAGAGGTTTAGTTTATTCATTATCTTAATTTAAGTTGTTTCCACACAAAAGTGTAGCAGTTAAAAGGTATAAGTGGTTTTGAAAACTCCCTGCAGCTTCAAAGTGATTCAACCAAAAACTTTAAATCATTACCAAATCGACATTTACCTTTTGGATTTCTTGGATGCGCTGCTTAGCTCTGTTATGTAGCCTACCTCGCCGTCAACAACGCTCTCCTTCCTTGTGTCCTTCTCCACTGCCTTTCTTCTCCGGCGAATCTTTCTTTTTGTCTCGGTAGTTACGATTTCCATCACTCCCTCATCAATATTCACTTCGTCTCCAACATAAGATCCGCTATTATAATATGTGAGTCAAATATTCAGACCTTACAATTAAAAACTTTTTTATAAAAATTTATCTCGAGCAGCCTAGAAATCGAATACTCTATTCATAGATTAACCCCAAAATAGTATGTTGGCTTGTATTAGTCAAATCTCTGAGACCGTTTTTTCTCATAATTATATATCAATTAAACATGAATCTTTACATATGAAAAAAGTTGTCCATCAGAACAAGTTTTCATCCATCAAAAACCAATGTAAAATTACCTTGAACTGATTATTGTGTTTTGAGACATTGTATAATGTAAATATGCCTGCAAGTCATAGGACAAATAGTTATCACTCCACAACTAAGATTCAAAAGTGATGATAATCAAATATATTTAGAATCGCATATTTACCTATGAACACTTTCCCACATACTTATCTATGTAAAGAAAAATTCATAAGAAAATCATAAAACCAATTCAACCCTCCAGTAGTTTCTAGCTACCAACTTTGTAGAGAAAGGAAATTTGTTTTATCCATGAAGAAACCCATATTTGCTTAAACCCATATAAAGTTTCATCACTGAACTAATTTCCCATAACCGCCTCTAGGTAATAACGAGTTAAAGAGAAACCGCCAATAACATAAACCAAGAAAATCAAATCTAATTGACATAAACACGAATTAAAAAGGATATCAGGATCATAATCTGTACGATATTCATCTCGAACCTGTATGGAAACAAAAGAAAACTTAAGCCTATAAAACTGTATAAATAATAATACAGTAAACGTATCACCCATGTGAAAGCAATTGACAAAGACTTAAAATTCTAAGAAAACTAAGCTTAATGAAGGTGAGATAGTGTACAAATCGCTTGAGGCGAAAGTCGGCAAAGAATAGGCAAGTATTGAAATATACCTGTTTTCTAAAATATAGTTTCTCAATTTTGCTTTGATTCCGAGGTTGTTTCTATTACTTTATCAGTAGAATAGTTCCACGAAACACTGAAGCAAAGCAGTTAGAGAAAGAAAAAAAATGTTTGATGAGTGAAAGAAACAATTGAATAGATTAAAAGTGGAAGTTGAATCCAAAAGACGTGAAGTTAAAGCTACACAATATTAGATATAGGAAGAGTATATCACTCTTCCATCTTTGTACATAGGTCTATTAAACTTACTTTTTTGTAAAACTATCTATTAAACTTACTTATTCAACATATATTGTTGTTGTATATAATATTCTCGGTATTGTAATGTTTAAGTAATGAAATATATATTGTTAACAGGAAATCTGATATTGAATTAGTTGTAATTATGGCAGTGGCAATGCTCCCTAACTTTTATATATCTAGCAGTATGGAACTATTGTGTAGGGTGGCTTAATCATCGTTGTGAATTCTCTCTCCTAAATTACACCAAAGATTAGACTAAAAATAACCTAATTTACCAATAGACCTTACCAATTGATGACTCAAATGCATAATCATAGAACGCAACTTGACCCCTACCCACAAAGAATGAAATCTTCTTCTCCATCTTCTTCACACAAAACTTGTTCCTTCTCAAATTCCAGAACCACAATGTATCATCACAGTCTGAACCCGTTCACCATCGATTCAGAGAACCCGTTCACCTCCGTTCTTTCGCCTACATATAACCAGAAATCTTGAAAGCAATAGAGAGAGAAAAAGAGATAGATATAGTGATAGAGAGAGCAAACGAAAGACCTTGCAATTGATTGATGAATGTCAGCTATTGGGAATGAGAAAAATGAATCCCCATGGTATCAAAAGAAAATAATACAGTTTATTTGTCAGTTTAACACAAACTTGAATATAGAGTTTGGAAGTATCGAACAAATAATTTTTTGCTTGACCATATTCAAAAAATAAAATTTATTTGTCAGTTTAACACAATCCTTCCAACAAACTTCATTTTAGGTTTCCGTATTGTATGAACATAAGACAATGAATACGAATTACCTGACCACCGCTTCGACCACGTCTCCATTGTCTTCCTTCTTGAAACCCCCAATCAAAATGAACACGAATCGGTCTATCAACAAGAATAGCCCCACTTATATACTTAACTACGTCCTCTGTATCTTCTCAACACAACACAACAAAGTGAACAAACCATCATCTAAATAACACTAAAAACGACAAAACTTACGTGACGAAACAAAAGCCACAAGGAGTTTTAGTGTTCTTATCTAATCCCATTTGATTTCTCCAGCTCTTGAGAAGAGCTCATAAATATGTTCTTCAGTTGTGTAAAATGATACATTGCCAATGTAAACTGTTGTAGATGTTCTTAAAGCTTCATCGAACTCTTCTTGTGTTCCTGAAAATCTTCTATCTCTATAAGCACAGAGCTTTGCTTGCTCCTGATAATCACAAAAATCCCAAAATTACAGAAATTGAATAGCTAAATTACACAAACGAAACCCTAAATTGAACAACTTAGCTAAAAGTAAATCAATGTTGTTCTTTCAAAATCATAAAAATATGAAATTTCCACATCAAGTAGTTGATTTGGGTTTCATCACTGTACTTGTGAGTTGAGAACAAAAGGATCGATGTTTGTTAGAATCACTGAATCAGGGTTTGTTTATAGTATAAAAAAGACGTAAAGAGAAGAGGAGAGAAGACCAAGAAGTCGATAGAGAAGATCGTTTTAGATCCATTGTGGTCAAAGGTGCTTTGGAATTGAATCAATTGATGGTGGAGGAGTGCTTTGGAATTGATGGTGGAAACTTAATATCACGTTTTATTCATCGTCGATTTTTGTTTCAATCTGTTTAAAATTTTTTCTTAGGCTGAGGTGTCACAAGAAGAAAAGCTTACGTGTCTGATTCTTGTGAGACATAAACCTTGTTTTTATATAATAGATTACATCTAGTGTCTAAGAGAAAAGTTTTGAATTTGTGTTTTCTCATTAAATGTAAAAAGATGAAAAATTTTTCTTGTTGCTAAAAACCATTCTCATCGATTTTGAAAAAAAAAAATATTATGTGAGTTTTAAAACTTATTAAGGTATAATGAAGATCAATTTTCGGTTCAATTCAATTAAGTGTCTGATTTAATTCATTTGAATCAATCACATTGCTTAGTCGTATTGCTTGACTTGTAGGAACAATTTAGAAGTAGTTGTTATTTTCTTGGTTTAGCTATGTAAAAGACTGATTTGAAAATATAAATGAATAAGGGAAAAACGTTTTCAGAAATCTATTGTTTCTCTAAAGCAAGTTGTATCATAGCGGTTTCATAACAAAGTGAGTGAAGATGAGTGACAAAGAACTTAGCATTCCTAAGTTTGATGGGGATTGCGAGCACTGGTCCATGCTCATGGAAAACATGAACGAAATCAAAAGAGTGGTTGGATCTTATATAGACAGGTTTGCAGAGTCTAAAGAGAAATGTGATTCTCACAAGACTACAGAGGACAGAGTTGGGGAGATGGCATTGAAAGTCTTGAAGGTCAAGAACTACTTGTTTGCATCAATTGACAAGACTATCCTGAAGATTATAGCCAAAAAGGATACTTACAAAGACATATGGGACTCTATGAAGAAAAAATATCAAGGCAATTTGAGAGTCAAGAGTGCTCAACTGTAGAGATTAAGAAGGGACTTTGAAATTTTTGCTATGAAGGAAGAGGATACGGTCACAGAATACTTCTCCCGTGTGATGTTGGTGGCAAAAAATATGAGAAGCTTGGGAGAAGAGATGAGTGATGCAAAAATTGTTGAGAACATTGGCTGAGAGGTTTACCTATGTGGTGTGTGCCATTGAGGAGTCCAAAGATATTACCAAATTGGCAGTAGATGAGCTACAAAGCTCATTACTGGTACATGAACAGAACATGAAAAAACCAGTGAAGGAGGATCATGTACTGAAGATGGAAGAATACATAAATATTGAAGGATGAAGAGGTCGTGGTGGTTATCAAGGTGGAAGAAGATACCTAAGCAGAGGTGGTTACTCATGCCGAGGTGGCAGAGGATGATTAGAGTTTGGCAAAAGCAAGATTGAATGCTTTAGATGTCACAAATTGGGACATTTTTCAAGAATGAGTGTCCGACTTAGGAAAGAAATGCACACTATGCTGAATTAGAAGAAGATGTGCTTTTTATGGCTTATGTTGAGCAACATAAAGGAGAAGAAGATGAACACATTTGGTTCTTAGATTTTGGATGTAGTAATCATATGTGTGGAATATTGGAATGGTTCTCTAAGTTGGACAAAACATTTCACAAGAATGTCAAGCTTGGTGATAATAGAACAATGGAAGTTGCAAGCAAGGGTTATCTTGTCTTGAAGATAAATGGACTGACACAATCAATTACTTCAGCTTACTACATTCCAGGTCTGAAAAACAACATTCTCAGTATTGGACAGTTACAACAGAATGGGCTCAGAATAACCATAGAAGATGACATGTGTGAGATATGGGACAAGGAGCAGAAGAGAGTGATCATGGAATCGAAAATTTCCATAAAGCGTATATTTGGTGTGTATGCTACTGTGGTGAGAAGAATGGATGAATTGGAGAGTAAGTTTATGCAGATAACAGCTGACAATGATGATTCAATCTGGCACAAGAGATTTGGTCACTTGAACCAAGACAGTCTACAAGAGTTGAGAGACAAAAACATGGTGATTGGTCTCCCACATATCAAAGTGACAAAGGATGCGTGTGAAACTTGTGTGAAAGGAAAGCAGATAAAATCAAACATTCCCAAGCAGAGTACCTGAAAGGCAAGCAGGAAACTAAAATTGGTACACAGTGACCTGTGTGGACTAATAACTCCAGCATCTGAAAGTGGTAAGAAATACATCATAAACTTCATTGATGATTTCAGTAGAAAGTGTTGGACCATGTTATTAAAAGAGAAATTAGAAGCATTTAATGCATTTAAGGAATTCCAAGTCTCAGCTGAAAGAGAAATTGGAGAATTGATAGCTTGTCTCAGAACAGATCGTGGTGGATAGTACAACTCAAACTTGTTCCAAAAATACTGCAAAGAAAATGGTATAAGGAGGTAGCTAACAACTGCTTACACACCACATCAGAATGAGGTTGTAGAGAGAAAGAGTCGTACTATTATGAACATGACCATATGTATGCTTCTTGGTATGAATGTTCCAACTCGTTTCTGGCCAAAGGCAGTCCAATACTCAGTCTATATTTTGGATAGAAGTCCAACCAAATCTCTAGAGATTGTAACACCAACAAAGAGATGGAGTCAGCACAAACCTACTGTTGATCACCTAAGAGTATTTGGTAGCCTTTTTTATGCATTGATTCCCTATGAAAGGATAGTATAGCTGGATGAGAAGAGAATTAGGTGCGTGATTTGGAATAAGAAAAGATCCAAAGGGATACCTTCTCTTTAATCTTATCACTAAGAAGATATTGGTCAGTAAAGATGTGATATTTGATAAAGGAAGAATGTGAAACTGGGAAGAGGAAAATGAAAAGGAGATAGCTTGGGAAGGCATGCTTGAGAAAGAAGAAGAGAGACTCAAGGTACCAATAATGAAGATGTTGAGGAACAGTATGCAGAAGCAGAAGGGGGTAATGATGATGAAGGGGAAATTAATACAGAAGAATAAACTGGAGAAGGTGAAAATACAAACAATGAAACAAGTGCTCAGGAAGATGCAGAAGCAAACAATGAGAACATGAGGAGAACTGGGAGAAACACACAAAAACTAGTTTGGATGAAAGACTTTGTGTGTATAGGTATGGCCATATTCATTGAAGAAGTAGAAGATGAAATGTTGGCTTTGTTTGTAGGGGAAGATGATCCTGAAAACTTTGAAGAAACAGTGAAACATGAAAAATAGAGAAACGTTAAGTGAAATGAAATCCATACAAAAAAATCGCATTGGTTCAATTACTAGAACATGCCAAGTAATAGGGGTGAAGTGGATCTTTAAAACAAAGTTCAATGAAAAAGGTGAAGTAGACAAGTTCAAGGCTCGATTGGTAGCCAAGGAATTTCACCAAACATACGGAGTGGACTTTCATGAAGTCTTTACAAATTTCGCTCGTTGGGACACTATTCGTCTAATACTTAGAGTATCTGCAAGTAAAGGTTAGGAAGTATTCCAATTAGACGTGAGAACTGCCTTCTTGTATGGAGACTTATAAGAAGATGTGTATGCGGAGCAGCATGTTGGATTTGTAGCAAGAGATGAGAAGGAGAAGGTATACAAGCTCAAAAAAGTACTCTATGGGCTGAGACAAGTCCCAAGAGCTTGGTATAGCAGAATTGAAGGCTATTTTGCAGAGAAAGGATATGTGAAATGCTACTGTGAACATACGTTATTCATCAAAATAGAAGCTGAAGGTACTTTGATCATTAGTCTTTATGTTGATGACTTAATTTATACTGGAAATTCAATTAAGATGCTAGAAGAATCCAAAGAATCAATGCAGAAAGAGTTCTCTATGACTGACTTGGGAGGTGTGAAGTACTTCTTGGGTGTAGAAGTGGAACAAGATGAAGAAGGGATCTTTATTGGTCAAAGGAAATATGCAGAGGATATACTCAAGAAGTACAAGATGCAGGACTGCAATGGTGTTAAGAATCTGATAGTACCAGGCAAGAAATTGTCAAAAGAAGGGTATGGAGCTGATGGTGATCCCATATTGTTCAGACATATTGTAGGAGGCCTTAGGTACCTATTAGCCACAAGACCTGCTTTGGCCTACTCTGTTAATCTAGTTAGTCGATATATAGAGAAACCAAATGAACAACACTTGATGGCTGTTAAGAGAATATTAAGATATGTTCAAGGGACAACTAACTATGGAATTCAATATCAGAAGAATGAAGATTTAAAGCTGGTTGGTTACACAGATAGTGACTATGCAGGGGATAGTGATGATAAAAAAGCACAACTGAATATGTGTTTAAACTTGCAGAAGCTTCCATTGTGTATTTGTCTAAGAAATAACCAATAGTAACATTGTCCACTACAGAAACCGAATTCGTTGCAGCTGAAAATGGAGCCTGTCAAGCAATCTGGTTGACAAACATGTTGGAAGAGCTCAAGGTTAAACAAGAAGAAGGGACATAGATGATGTGTGACAACAAGTCCACTATAAAACTATCAAAGAACCCTGTCCTACATAGGAGAAGCAAGCACATCCATGTAAGGTATCATTTTTTGCGCAATCTTGTCAATGAAGGAACCATTATGTTTGAGTTTTTCTCAATAGATGAACAAATATCTGATATAATGACAAAGGCGGTGAAGCTTGAGACATTTGAAAGATTAAAGAGTTGTTTGGGAGTGTGTTTTAGGGAAGAAGTAAACTGAAGAGTAGTCTTCAGTTTACGGAAAGAAATGAAGATCAATTTTCGGTTCAATTCAATAAAGTGTCTGGTTTAATTCATTTGAATCAGTCACATTGCTTAGTCGTATTGCTTAGTCACTTAATAAACGTTGTGCCTGACTTGTAGGAACAACTTAGGAGTAGTTGTTATTTTCTTGGTTTAGCTATGTAATGATCAGTGTCTATAAAAGACTGATATGGTGTTCTAAATGAATAAGGGAAAAACGTGTTCAAAAATCTATCTTTTATCTAAAGTTATTATATAGAAGTATAAATTTTAAAAAATAATATTGAAACTCTCCCGGCAAGTAAATATGATTTCTTGTTTTGATCATTGTTGATGAACCATCTGAAAATCCCCTGAGTTAGCAGATTCCAAAAATTTAGAAGCAAAAATATGCCATTATGATTATTGTGATATAATATGCGTAAACTCTTTTTGTAATAAATATTTAACAATAATGCTCTTTTAAACTAAAAAATTTATGACCCATAATAACTAAAAATTTCTAAATTAAGTAGGGATAAACCACGAGGTCCACGACTATAAAATCATAGGTACCAATAATAACAGTTGTGTTCACCTTTCCAAGATCCATTTATATATCATGTAATAAGGTACTCCATACGCAATTTTGGTTCTTTATTTCGATCCATAATTGTTATAGTCCTATTCATTTCATATTAGTAATTTGCAAGGTTCCACTCTGTAGCTTCCTTTTCCGCCATATCTAGAATATTCGTTGGTTCCCAGTGTTTATTATTGAAACACATATAATTTTTTGGCCTTCCAAATATACTACAATATCCATATTGATTTCTTCCTTTTTGTACTATTTATTTTTAAAGAGAGTAAGTAATTAATATTCTCAAAGGTGAAAACATGCAATGCGTTGGTGTAGTCGAAACATTCCAATATTACAATGCGAAAGGATAAGTAAAAAAGACATGATTTAATGTTTCACTCACACCACCACATCGTGAGCATAACGTATATATTTGTAGATTGCGTTTTGCCATTTTCTTATTAACCGCTAGAGTTCCTGAGAAAGCTTGCCAGAAAAACTGAAAAAGCTTAATTGAGGCCTTAATTTTCTAAACGCATTCCTTAAGACGATTGACTTATGATAATTGGGTTATGAATTAAGTTTCATGATAAAGATGAGTCATAGAAAATTCATAGCCCGATTTAGCTGTATAGTTTTCAAAATTTGTGTAATACCAAAAGTAACCATCCAAAGTCTGCGTAAAATACCTAATAATCAAGATCTGAGCAATTAGATCTTGAATTAGAATGATATTTTCATGAGTGTGTATCCTCCACCAACATGTCAGAACCATTAGATTATGGTTGATTACCAGGTTACACCTTTGTATCTTGAATGACTGTGAGCTTCTTAGGTTTGTTGGCTTCCTTTTCAACCCTAAATAGCTCCTATTCTCAGTTTTGGTCAGCAAGCTTTTGGTTGTCGACTTCGATTCTCAACGCTCGTTGGGGTGGTTCCAGGGGCGGATCTACAGTATTGTAGTATGTGGCACATGCCACATACTGATTATTAATATCCTTTGCGAAAATGTACATATAGTATCATTTGGTTCTATTGGCAATTGTCTTAGTTACTCTCCAAAAGGTCATCGGTTCGACTGTCCACCATTACTACTTTTTGTAGTTTTAACTATTGTTTTTTTTTTGTCCGTTTCTTCTTTTATAATTATTTTGTTTATTTCTAACAAATATGTGTTCTTATCAGTTTTTTTGTTGCAATTATGAATGGTTATATAAAAAAAATATCTCAAATATTTTTAAAAATATGTCAGTATGTTTAAAATAAAATTTAAAATATG
>OVBE01009829.1:0-15631 GCA_900406425.1 Iberis pinnata
TTTGACCCACATAATCTAAGACCTAAGACCTTTTGTTAAGTCTTGATTCAACAAATGTGATAATAAACTAGCTCAATTCAGTTGCTGAAACATACTGGTATAGTCGAATTAAAAGAGCATTGACTTGATTCTAAATTAGAGTCGATTCAATTCAAGTTTAATTAGTTTGGTTGTTGGTTAGTTTTAATTGTTTTTGATTCTGTTGTAACAGACTCTATTCACTTATAAAACAGAGTTATGAGTCGAGTTTATGATGATCGAGTGATGTGAGCTTGTGCTTGATGATTTGGGATGGTGAGAGTCCAATTGTAATCTTGATACTGAAGCTTAGTATATTGCCTAGCCAGGTCCCAGAGACGTAGCCATTCAAGTGAACTCTGGGTAAACAATATCGTGTGTGCATCTTGTTCTTTCCTCTCTTCTGGATTCTCTTTCTTGTTCTTGTTACTCAATAAAACATTTGATAGCAAGCGTGTGTGTTCTTAGTGAGTTTGAGTGTATTGCTCAGAGGAATTGAAGCTAGAACTGTTACAAGTGGTATCAAACCCATTGCTATTAAAGATCTATGGCGGCGAATGCACGAATCAAAGTAGAGAGGTTTGATGGATCCGATGATTTCTCTCTCTGGAAGAAAAGAATGTTTGCGCATCTATCTGTTCTTGGTTTGAAGGATGTTCTTCTCGATTCAACAGTAAAGAAACCAGAAATCAAGAAAGATGAAGATGAAGACTCGTACAAAGAAAGATTGGAGAAACTCAAGAAGAAAGGTTCGAAAGATCTGAGAAGGCGATGAATCTAATTGTTCTAAATGTTGGAGATCATGTTCTTAGGAAAATTGAGCATTACACCACTGCATCTGAAGTCTGGTCAGCCTTGGAAAGGTTGTATCTATCCAAATCTCTTCATAATCGTATATTTGTTCAATATAAGTTCTATACTTTCAAAATGAATGAATCCATGACTATCGATCAAAACATTGATGACTTCTTGAAGCTGGTCTCAAATCTGTCTAGCGTGAGTGTGTCTATCTCTGAAGAAGTACAAGCCATACTTTTGTTGAATTACCATCTCAGTACAACCATTTTAAGGAAACACTTAAGTATGTTAGAGAATCCCTAACAATTGAGGAAGTCACAAGTGCTGCAAAGTCAAAGGAGATGGAGCTGAAAGAATCAAATGATTCAAGCATTAGTCAAGGAAATGCTGAAGTGAACTTTGCTCGTGGGAGACCACAAAAAAGAGAAGAACCAGGTGAAAAACGCAAGAAAAGTAAATCAAAGTCAGGTACAAGGGTAACTTGCTGGTTTAACAAGAAAAAAGGACATGTGAATTGTTTTGCTAGGAAGAAGAAGTATGGGGATGAAGATGAATCTGAAGAAGCTGCAACGGTGTTGGATGTTGCTTTGATTGTATTAGAAAATTGGCATGAGAACAAATGGATTCTTGATTCTGGTTGCTCCTATCACATGACATCAAGGAGAGACTGGTTTTATACTTACCAAGAAGTGGAATCAGGTCAAGTTGTTCTGGGAGATGACTATATTGTGACAGTACAAGGAATCGGAACTATCAATCTCAAAGTTCAAAAGGGGACAGTCAAGAAGCTTACAAATGTAAGATATGTACCAAAGCTTAGAAGGAACCTTATCTCTACTGGTACTCTTGATATTATGGGATTCAAGCATTCATGTGGTAATGGAAAAACTAGATACTATAAGAATGGGAAATTGGGTTTTCAAGGAACATTGTATGGATCAATTTATCTACTTGATGGTGAAACACAAGTTGGTCAAGTAAATAATGTTGTAACATCTTCACCAAAGAAGAATGAAACAGCATTGTGGCATTAACGCCTTGGACACATAGGCATGAAGAGACTCAATATTCTGGTCAAGAAGGGTCTAATAGCTAAAAGAAAGATAAGTGAATTGAGCTTATGGGAAAATTGTGTCATGGGAAAACATAAGAAGGCAAGCTACCATGAAGGGAAACATGACTCAAAAGACATCTTCACATATATTCATGCAGACTTATGGGGATCACCAAATGTGACTCCAAGCTTATCTCAGAAGCAATATTTCTTGTCTATAATTGATGATCGTACAAGGAAGCTTTGGGTGCATTTCCTGCACACAAAGAATGAAGCATTATCAAAGTTTTGTGAGTGGAAAAAGGTAGCAAAGAATTAGTCAGGGAAAAGAGTGATATTCCTGAGAAGTGACAATGGCTTGGAGTTTTGCAATAATGAATTTGATGATTTATGTAAGAACCAAGGAATAGAAAGGCAAAAAACTTGCTCATACACACCTCAACATAATGGTGTGGCTGAGCGTATGAACAAGACCATCATGGAGAAAGTCAGATGTATTTTAAATGAATCTGGTCTAAGTGAGGAATTATGGACTGAAGCAGTTTCCATCTCAGTGTATATGATAAACATGAGTCCATCATCTGCAATAGATAATGAGATACCAGAAGAGTTATGGTTGGGCGGAAAACCAGGCTATAAACATCTCAGGAGGTTTGGCTCAGTAGTATACATTCATAAAGATCAAGGGAAATTAAAACCAAGAGCTTTAAAGGGAATTTTCATTTGTTATCCAACATACACAAAAGGGTATAAGGTTTGGTTGATTGAAGAAGAAAGATGTGTAATTAGTAGGAATGTTCTGTTTACTGAAGGCAAAGTGTGTAAGGACATTGCATTACAAAATTCACAACCTAAAACAACTGAGATAACAGAGGCACAATAGAAAACTGAGACAATACTGAAAGCTAGAGAAAATGAGTCTTTAGAAAGTGGGATTCAGGTGGAGAAAACCCAGAAAATGCACGTCAACAAGCAGAAGCTGATAATGAGCATGAAAGTGAAGACATAAGCTATCATCTTGCAAAAGATAGACCAAGAAGACACACTGTACCTACAATAAGATTTTCTGATTATGATGTGTCAGATTTTGATCTCATTGCTGCATAAAATCTCAATTCATAAGAACCTAAGGACTTTGACTCAGTAATGTCAAGTCCTGAATCAGTGTTCTGGAATCAGGCTATGAGGGAAGAGATGGACTCTCTTGAAAAGAATAAGACTTGGAAAATTGTACCAAATCCAGACAAGAGAAGAACTATGGGCTGCAAGTGGGTATACAAAGTTAAACCAGGTATATAAGGTGTTGAGAAGCCAAGGTATAAAGCTAGATTAGTGGTAAAAGGTTACTTGCAGAAAAAAGACATTGATTATGAGGAAATCTTCTCTCATGTGGTTAAGCATGTATCAATACGATTAATGCTCTCAATCGTTGTAAATCTTGATCTAGAATCGGAGCAGTTGGATGTTAAGATTGCATTTCTACCAACATAGATGAAGTGATATACATAGAACAACCTGAGGACTTCAAAGTGAAAGATAAAGAGAAACATGTATGTCTCCTTCAGAAGTCTTTGTATGGGCTCAAGAAAGCTCCCAAAAAATAGAACAAGTGCTTTGACAGTTTTATGGTGAGTCATGGGTTCAATAAAAGTGAATTTGATCACTGTGTGTACTACAAAGAAATGTCAAAAGGAGACTTCATCTATTTGCTACTATATGTGGATGATATGTTGATAGCAGCAAGGGACAGGGAAGAAATCTCAAAGGTAAAAGGTCTTCTCAATAGGTTTGATATGAAAGATTTAGGTCCAGGCATCTTCTTCTTTCGTCTGTTCTGGATTCTCTTTCTTGTTCTTGTTACTCAATCAAACATTCGATAGCAAGCGTGTGTGTTCTAAGTGAGTTTGAGTGTATTGCTCAGAGATATTGAAGCTAGAACCGTTACATAAAAAATGGAACTTTATAAATTTTAGAAGATTCATCTACAAATAAACTAAAAATATTTATTTTAATCACATACATAATTTCCTTTTTAAAAATTTTTAACCACTTATAAAAATTTATGTGCATTCTTTAAACATAAATTTTAATGGTTTAAAATTTATAAAAAAAAAAATTCACTAATAAAAGTAGAAAGTATAAAGTTTAGTTTTCGAACAACTTTTAGTGACATTTTTTAACAATCAAGAGTGGTATTTTTGAGAATCCTTTTATATAAAGTATTGTTTAAATTTTATAAAATACTCCCTCCGTTTTTAAAATATTGTCGTTTTAACTCTTATTTTTTGTTTCAAAAAATGTTGTTTTAGGTTTTCAATACATAAATTTAAGGGATATTCTCAAAAATACCACTAGAAACTAGGTTTATTCCAAAAATATCACTCCCAAAAGTTCTAAAAATACCACATTTTTTTTCAAAAATACCACAAAAATGTTTTTGTTAAATATCAGAAATTTGAAATAACTTTAAAACTTCAAATTTAAACTGTAAAACCCCAAAAAACAAACCCTACTCCCTTTAAAACTAAACCCTAAACTCTATTTAGTGAATCCAAACCCAAAATTTTAAATTTTAAACCCTTAAAATTCATTTTNGTTTATGGTATTTTTAGAACATTTGAGAGTTGTATTTTTGAAACTTTTGAAAGTGTAATAGTATTTTTGGAATTTGAATTTCTCTAGACGGTGTTTCAAGGAATTTCTTTAAATTTAATGAACTTGACTTTTCTAACCAATTGAATAATTATAGTATTTTTTTAAATTGATTTAAAATATTTAATATTATTTTTTTGAAAAACATAAGTTTTTTAATTTATGTCAAAAATCTAAAAAGACAATCTTTACCCAAAAAAAAAAAAGGAGTAATTGTTTGCATGTAAGTGACGAAGCAAAACGGTAAAAAACCGGTGAAGACAAGCGGAAACCATAATTTAACAAAATGCAAAGCAGTTCTTCATCGAAACTAAGCAGAGCCAACATTTATCTATAAGCCTTTTAGAGAGCCAAAAAATGAAACAAAATACACGAAAGGGCACAAATTAAATGATGAAACTACTCTGTGATTAGCAAAAGGGACTGTTCCTGGTGTTAAACAAGCATCCACCTTTCACATGCTTGTATTATATGTCAGCTTCAAGGAAGTTCTGAGACAGGGATACCTATGGAGAAACAAAAACTTACATGCTTAGATTGTGTTCTTCAATAATGGGTATAAATATAAAGGAGTTAATTACCTTCTCGCCTAGCTTGAAGGGTGGGAGACCCTTGTAAGGGCATGTACCACAACGAAAGGCATCACCGAGGCCACACTGATAGAAATGTTTGAGGTATGTTAAGTCCTGTCAACCTTAAAAATCAGATGCATAAATGGATAAAGAAGCTTACGCTGCCACATGATGATTGTGGATTTTCAATCTGATCCTCTGTGAGACCAAGCTTCACAGCTTTCTCCTCAATCTCAGCTCTACCACAGACGCAGTTCTTGCAAGCTTTTTTAGTGGTCTCACAACCGCTCACTGCAACAAAAAGGGATCAATAAGGATAACAAAAGTCATGTGGTTATCTTTTACTTACCAGTAGGAAGTTGTGGCTTCTTCAAGTCCTCCTCTGTCAAAAGAGAATCTTCATCAATAAGATCCAAGTCATCGTCTATATTAACCTTCAATAGACTTTTTGTAGGCTTTTTGAGAGCAAATGATGAACCAGTCTTCCAAGAAGGTTTCTTTGCCTTAATCTGCAATTGAAAACATGTTTCTCTATTAGTATATGATGAGCCAAATGTAACTTTGACAGATAAGTAAAATGAAGATTTTCGATCCAAGTGTTAAAGGCCAAGAATACGCTTGAAGCAAAACAGCAAGCTTTTATTCTAATAGTTGGGCATGAGAAAAGTTTACTTAAGAAGAAACTATGAAGAAAGAAAAGATGTGTAAAAGTACATACCCCAAAGGATAAGCTGAAATTACAAAACCTAATTGCTTTTAAATCAAGAGATTGTGGCTCCAGGAAACCAGCAAACGTCAATCTCCTTTGTAGGGTCTGCAAGGAATATGCAATTAGATTGAGTACAAAAAGGTCAAAGATACTCCCATTATATAAAGAGGAAGAGATGTGTAAAGAACCTTTTGCAACTCTCTAGTTTCATCCTCCAAATTCGTGCACACAAAAACCGTACCACTAGGCTTCAAAAGTCTTGAGAACTCACCATATATATTATCAGTGGGAAAATCAGATGATTTGGAAATGACTAAAACCGCATCTACTGAGAAAGAATCCAGAGGAAACTGATCTGCAAAATCATCAAATAACCAAACATAATCTTGATATGTCTCCTCTAGTGTTCTCACCAAACAAAACCACTACCCATTTGCCTAAAATATACTCAATCCACGAAGCTTTCCTTTCTATATATATTCCAGATTAACCATTTTGATTACTATTACAACTGAACAGGGGATTCCAACAACTAATTTAGAGCCTTAGTTAGATGAACAGAAAGTAATATAAGATTGGGGAATTTACTAATAGTGGATGCTTGAGTAATAATCAGAGGATCAAAACGTGCATTCTCTTCTATTTCAAGCTCTTTCATTATAGTCAGAATAGAGCTAACAGGCAACAGCACATCATCCGTCACAGCTAAAATAGTCTTTTGAGTCACCATCGAATCCTACAAAGCAAAAGCTCAATCAATGGAACCTATGTGTGATGTAGCTAGAAACATAGAAGCGAAACAATTTAGAAATTTTTAATTAAGTCATAAAAAAAAGAAAGCAATAATGGGTTACATAAATTTCAATTGATTTACAGTTCAAACGAGATAGATTCTGCTTAAAGTTCTTATGAAAGAAGAGAAGAAACTAATGGTCGATTCCAACAAAGCACGAAATGCATGCGATCTGGGGAACATTCATGATGTAATTTGAAAGAAAACAACACTTAAGCTCACCAATTCCCAAAACCCTAAAATCTCTGTTCCGCTTTGAAAGTGAAGAAAAGGAGTAGGAAAAATCGAATCTTCTCTCTCAAACTTTTTTTTTATATATATATAAAAATTGTATAATTGGGCGACTCTTGTTCTAAACAGGATTGTTTGGTCAAAAGGGGATTATGAATTTATGATTTTTATGCGCGTCGGTACACTGTACGGTGGGTTAACCCAGCCTCTTTTCTTTTTACTTTTTTACCTCAATCTTTTTTCCTTTTTCTTTCCACGTTTTCACCTCAATTTTACCTATTCTTTTTTTGCTTCGTTTTCATTAAAAACTTTCAAAAAATATTATACATTAAGAGTAAAACTGTAGATTAGGTATTTTTTGTCTTTTATTTTAAAAATAAATATTTTTGTTTTTTTATTTTAAAAATAAATTTTATTTTTGTTCATTCATACAAATCATTCATCATTCACAAATAATTTATCATTCACGAAATAAAAAAATATCTAAGTACAATTTTTTTTATAAAATATCATTTTAACAAATTATAAAAACCTTTTACTACCTATTATCCAATTTTCTCTTATCTTAAAAATAAATATTATAGATGGTCATTTTATTCTACATATATGAGAAATAGATTTTTTAAGAACATATATTTTGGAAATTATCAAAATATCAAATGATATAATTTTATTGTAAGAGTAAGATCATTATTTTTCTAATATACCATATAATTTTCTGTTATAAAGAAGATGAGTTTTTATTTCTTAAATTTTATCAGCGCAAATCATTGTAGATGTGTTCGCTTTCTTTTTTTTTTTTTCTAACTTTTTTTTCAATAGATTTTTATTTATTCCGACGAACGTAACTATTATCACCAATTGTATCCGATAGTAGTGAAAAAGGGAGAAAGTACACTATGTTTTAATGTTTGAGTTAAAATAAAGAAGAATAACTCGTCTACAAATTCATTTACATATGAATTACGATTCACGCACATGTGGAATGTTTTTCTTATAGTTTGAATTTGCAATAAATGATGCCCTCTTTTCTTTATCCCTCGCTCATTGCAAGGATAAAAACTCCATTGATACAAACAAAAAGAAACATCTAAGGATTTAGGGTTACTTCCCCAGCAAGAAAGGTGGTATACTATGAACACTCTGGTCCTGGTTTAGATATCACATCAGCCAACGCTGCCTTTCTGAGGCAGAGTCTCAAAAGCAGAGACAGTATTCTCAAACCTAACTCGTGGCAGCGGTGCGCCGCTCTGTTTGATAGCACAAGCGGTTTTGTCTTCGAGAGGACAACGAGCTTTCAGCATGGAGAAGACATGGTTGTTCAGCCGCCGAGCTTTCTTCATCCCTTCTAACAAACCTTCCCATCCCTTATAAGACATAAACAGTGAAAACTTAACCCATTGTTGATAAGAGAATGGAGAAAGCAAAATCTACCTGTAGACTTTGAGGATTCCTATGAGTATGTGAAGCAGACACAGTTTCAACCTCGGAGACATTAAGTACTTGGTACGAAAAATCAAACAACTCAAAGTGAAGTTGCTGTCCGAGCAAATAAATGATGGTGCAACCACCCCAAGCTATTGAATCACCAAGGACTTCGTGTTGACCTGATTGTGGCACTATCATCTCCTCCAGATATCCCTGAGTTTATACCAATATTTTCAATAGGCATTGAGAAGAAAGAAATGTTTTCCATAATGTATTGCTTACGATCTGAAGGCCACCGTAAATACGGTAAAAATCCTTTGAAGTTGTAATGTCGATGAAACCTGTCTTTGGAGGAGCACTCCATTTGCTACAATATTTGTCTAGCGAAGCACTTGTGAATGCAAGTGTGTATTCAAGAACACTTCCACCGTTCATGTTTGCCTTGTACAAAAGATCTGCACATACATAACACAATTCCAACAAACTCAAACTTTGTTAATGAGAAACAAAAAGAGAGTAAACAAAATCCTAACTAACCTGCAGCTTCTGCCTGTTTGGACATGGTGTAGAACGCTGCTGGATTAAGACAACCGGGACTTGACACAACCGCAGAAGTCGCTGACTTTAATAGATTGACAAGTGGGCTTTCTCCGTCTTGAGCATTAATTATCTGTCCTTCTGCGCCTGGAATTAATCCCAACCATGGAGCTGTTTGCATGAAACGCTTTGTGTCTACCTCTCTCTGAGTAACATAAAATCATTAGACGTTCTAGCCTTAAAATCTTTTACAATATGTTTCATAGGACTGACCAATACGATATCGAGAAGTCCCATTGTATATATCACACTTCCAATTTCCTTTATTCCACGTAGAACTTCTGATTTGAGCTCTGACTTTGTACCCCAGTTTAGTTGTTCTCTAATAAGCCTCATACAACCTGTAAATGAAACAACAAAAAAAGCATCAGATGAAAAGAAAATCACACAAAAATGAAGCACATCAAGAAGTAAATTTCATGAGAACCTGTGACACCACCATCAAAAGAAAGCAATCCAATAGACTTGGGCAATGCTTCTTGCAAACCAGAGATCATTGGCTCAAGTGTTGTTATCTAAATTTTTAAAAATATTAGAACTATTTTAGCTAAACAAAAGGAGTATTTGGTACAAACCATATATACCTTGTTCGATATATGATCCAGCAAAGCTCTTATAAGCCAAGGCAATGATCTAGATCCAAGAAGTTTCACTATGGAAAATAAATGGGGTATCCCGAAAAAACCACTATGCAGTCGTGCAAAACTTTGATGTGCTGCATATAACTCCTGCAAAAGTATAAGATGACACCAATAAATAACACAATGGAGACATATATACGAGACTGAATATTAAATAACTGCAGAATAGGACTATAAAATTGTTTCGGAAACAATTAAAAGCAAAGATGGCTTAAGTGATTGCTCCTTACTTGAGTGCCACAGTAGAAACTAGGCCTAGCAGAAGGCACTGATGGTTTCTGAGTAGGAGGAACTTTCGATGATCGGACAAACCGCTGTGTAGTATTACAAAGAATGAAGTTTGGTAGGAAATCACTCTGCATCTCTGACCATATCTAACAGTATACAAAAGAAAAAAAGTAATAAGAAAAGGGAGAAAGAAATAAAATCAGAACTCATAACTCTTTCAAATATTGTATAGCAGACCTGTGTAGCAAGTCGACTAGAAAATGAGACGAGGGAAATGTTTTCTTGCATTTCATTTAACATGAGGCTGAAAGTATCTATGGAAAGATCTTGTGAAAGCAATTCATGCGAGTGCTTTAAGATATCTACAAGCTTCTCCAATTCCTGCACTTAAGGAAATGATTCATTATGCATATTAGAAAAAGCAACGCTAATGCAGAAAGAATCAAGAAAATAATTTAAAAAAAACTCACCACAACAGCGCACAGGTCCTGGGACTCAAAACGATCAAAAAGAAACTCTAGATTCTCTCTAAAAATTTTGTTCATCCTTTGAGAGATCAAACTTCTTAAATTAATTGTTCTACCAAGTATCTGCACATGAAGACAAAATTAAGAAGATTGTATTGCATAAGTCAATGCTTGAATTAACTGTGACTTTTCTAAGAAATTGGGAGCCGTATTATTGTTCACCTTTACTTTTGTCATCTTAAATAACGCAGTAAACCTTACAGGCTGGATGGAAAACTTTTCACCATTCTCCAAGGCAAAGAGAAATGATGGATCAAGAAGCTCACTGTTAACTCAGAAATTGACGATACACAAGTTTAGCTCCTCCTTAATTAACAGTGAAGGGTATGAATATATCAATAACTAAGTAATTAGGTACCTTGCCGACCAACTCTTGTAATATGTGAATATAGACTCTGAGAGTTTTGAAACAAATATATCAAAACCATGGTCCACCTACAGAAAGAAGTCGGGATACAAAAAAAACAGAAAAAATTTTGTTCATGGAACCTTATTATTCAAGAAGAACTACAAGGCTATAGTTATTGATTTAATTCTACCTCAGCCTCAATTTCATCATAGAGGAATCTCTGCCTTAAAATAACCAGAGCTTGTTGAGCTGAGTCATTATAAATATCAAAGGGTAGCAGAACACTCTCAAGAAGGCCTGAATTCTGAGCTTCGAGAATGTAGTCTATCAGCATCCATGGTAGTGAGCATTCGATCGGGAACTGAAATATTGAACATAAAACAATTAAAAAGAACAAGTCAGGGATGAAGTGAACAAAGGAGGAAAAAATGGTTATATCCTTTCATATAGCCACGTACAGCATACCTGAATAACACGTGACGATTCCAAGTAAAATTCTCTAAACCACAGGAAACCCAGATCAGTCAATATTGCAATACTTGCTGCAGCCATCATGGATTGAAATAGAGGTGTAAGCTTACGAAGCTCGTGGTTATCAGGATGGCTCAATACTAACCAAAAAGAAAATTAAGCATATGGGTTAACCTGAGTAATCCAGTATGTGCAGGAAGAAGCTGAGCTTGTAAAAGAAAGTCTCCAATTGCTTTAAGTCATTAACAGGAATATCAGAGCCATTATTTCCAAAGAATCCCGCTGGCCTCCTCAGATTTCCACCAGAGACAACCTCATATATTAAAAACTGCAAGCAATGCACCTGAAACAACAAAAGAGCAACCAAAACAATTCAGGCACTAAGACCATTCAATTTTAAAATCTAAATTAAGCAAGAGATGAGACCCAAACCTGGGCTGCCGTTGGGGCAACTGGCCTTGGATAAAAGAAGTTCGCTTTGCTCTCATCACCTCCTTGTTGTGAAGATGGCATCTCATGTTCGGGCCTGGTATTTGCCATCCAGTCAGCTGAAAGTGTCCGCATATCAGAGAGAATCCTGGAATGCAGTCATAAAAATAACACATTTACAGTCTGAAGCATAAACTTAAATGAAAATGAATTGAGACTGCAAGAAAAGAAATGAGAACTTATTCACCTTGAAAGATCTTTCTTTTTCCGGAAGGTGGTACGCAACATCGTGGCTAACGTGTTTTGTACAAAATCTTGAACTTCGGCATGTATTGTCTCCCATAAAGCATCTGCAACTAATGTGTCACAGCGCTGCAGCATTGATCCTACACTCTTTATATAACCAACAAGTTCTACCAAGGCTTTCCTTTCTTCTGCAGTATAATTGTACCTCACCACCTATTAAAAAGACTAAAAACTTGTTACCATGAACAAGAAAAAGATATATTTTCAAATTTTCAAATAATTACACAAGTATTACCTTCTCGTAATCAGAATATGATCCAGAGGCTTCCTGCGTCTCTGTTGCATCCCTACAAGGGCGAGAGAATTTCCAAGCACATTGCTCCCAAATGCGTGCAGTCCATCTGCTTAACAGTTGGAAACCTTCAACAACCATATCGTACATATTACCTTTGACCTCTCTGCACCATTCAGTATATGCTCCATCATTTGACTTCAACAGCAATAACTGCATGAAAGTGAATGAGAACAACATCCTAAAGACTCAAGTTACAAACAAAAAAATCGAAGTTCCAGAATAGATATAGCTTGAACACCTGATTCATGGATGAAGCAAATCGGATTGTGAAATCGTCGTGCTCAGCACGGAGAGCTCCAATTTGATTGATTATTAAATAGTGTCTCTGATATGTAAAATATGTAAAGGCTTGCAATTTACGATAATCTAGATAATACTTAGATAGGCATGTAACAGCGAAAAAGTAAAGGATATTCTAGCGCTTCACGTGGAGGGAGCTCATGAGGTGCTGGAAGCGTCAGAAGGCGAGTCTGTGCCGAAAATTTTTGAAAGTACACTGACAATTCTTTCAAAATTGCAGCAGGAGAAAGATGGAGATCTGGAAATGCAGGAATGACAGGATCATTCTGATCACCGAATAACACAGCAAAGATGTCAGTCAGCAAGTCGGAGAGAAGGATTTTAAAGTATATTTGTATTAAAACTTAAACTGGTTTAACATGTACTTCGATACCTTGAAAATGTTGATCAATCTGTTGAGTTTTACCCTCTTGTACAGAGTTTCGGTATCTTTCTCAGATGGCGTTGCTAAGACAACAAGAACGGGCAAGACACGGAGAAGAATATACCGCTCAGGAAAAAGGAGCGCAAAATCCAATTCCAGAGACTCAACGATGAAGACTATGAGAACTTGGAGAATGTCTTCCACGCTAGATTTACTTTAAGGAATCCAAAGGTAGAAATATAGTAACAAGGCATTGTTGTAAGTTGTAACTTGCAAGAACTATAGGCTGAGGATTATGATGATAAATATCTAGAAAGGATACTTGTTCACACGGAACATCTCAACATGCAAGTTGAGTAAAATAGCCCATCTTGTGCTCAGGAAAATCTGCATACAAAGATATTCCTTTTAGGCATTTCTTTTGGAGTCGGCATCGAGAAATGATTGTATTATAAAGCTATGCAAGCACCTGTAAGTCATCTAACTCTTCTCTCATTGTATCAGTATCTTGCCACTGGGCACTGACTTGAGTGAATGTTCTGAAAAAGAAGATTCATATAAAGAAAAGAAGATAACAAAAAAGGCCTCTATGAAACTTCCTCAATTCCTAAAGAAGGTGTTAGTAGCCGGAACAAATAGTAACAACTAAAACTATATATCTACCTACATTCAAGAGTCTTATCTGCAGAGAGAATGTAAATGTAATCTAAATATATAATATCTTATACCTTTTATACCAAGAGAAATCATTAGGAATGCTAGCTTTAGCATTTTTAAGATGATCAAGCTGAACCAAGACGTCAAGTAACTTTAGCATTGACCTATATTAAGTAAAACCACTGTGAAATTATATACACGAGGAGCAGTTACATGCTTGGGGAAGTATAAGATTGTAACTTACCAGAGATGCGTAACAGTGGGACCATTGATCCGCCGTTCAGGTCTGGAAAACCGCTGCATATCAGCAGCTAACTGCAAAAACATAGGGCATATATGCATATTATTTATAATACAAGAATATGAAAAGAGTCGGAAGAAGAAGGATATACAGCGCACTTTAGCTGAAGCCGAAGATTGCCATCTCTGAATTTCGCGTAAACGACTCATCTCTAAGTCCAAAACTTGATATGTTTCTAGATACAAATCTGCTTGACTATGTTTCATTGATTCGGGGAGCTGCGCACATGTCATTAAGACAAAACATGTGTATCATGGTATGGAAGAGATATATACAAGGACACGGAAGTACGGAACAGCACATAAAATACCATATCAAATCCATTTTAGTAATTGTTGACATCCATTACTCTATATACAGATAAATTACGAGTTCTTGCTTTTCTTTATAAAATTATAATTTGTAGTTCAAAAAATGCTAGTAAAATTCAAAGATCATGAATGATGGATTTACAAAGCATAATACTTAAAGTTACTTTTTAACAAATAAATTGTCTAAAAGGTAGATAAGCAGAAAAAACAGTAATTGACGCAGAACCAAAGATGGACCTGAGGCAGTGCTTTGACACAACTTCTATAAGTGTATAGAATTGAAGCCATCTCTTTTCCTTCCTGTATAAGCGTATTCTGCATATGATTGGTCGAAAAATGACTTGAAATATTCAAAATACTCTACATAAGAAATGCACAAAACCAACAGCTTTTATGAATTGAAGTTGACAAAGAAGAGTCACATACGAGCTGGTTAAGAGCTTTTGTGTCTTCTGAGAGAGACAACCGGTATGCTGCAACATCACTATATTCTACACACACAAAAATTCCTTAAAATCAGTAATCATATGTATCAACAAGAAGGAGAAAGAAAAAAAATTAAGGAAACAACAAACCGATGGGACTATCGGTTGCAGCTCTTTCAGCTGAAACCATCACAGCCGGTCCTTGGACTTCTGGTTGTTCATCCTATCATGATACTTAAACCCTTCAGCATTTTATTGAATCTTATATTTACAGCTACTTAACTAGGCATTACAAGTATTCAAGATCCGCAATTAAACAAATGGTACTAGAATTTATCAAGTAAGAGAAAATGGATAGACATCAATTCGCCTCCTTTCTAGTCAAGTTTCTGAAATTTACAGTCAAAGATAACCAAAAATTAACCAAAATTTCAGCGGTCACCTCTAAGGAGAATGTGGAAAGAGCTGCGATAGCTTCTTCAACAGGAACCGCCATTTTCGTAAATTGAGTGAGCTGGGAAGATCAGAAGAAGAAGCAATTGCTAATACATTAAAGCAATTGAGTAGGCTTTTCAGATCGACCAAAATCCGACCCTACGATTTCGCCAAAGTTTGAAATGTTTCTTTTTTCAGTCCTCGTAATCGCGACTATTTTCACCCTTAAGTATATTCTTTATTTTATAAAATGAATATATATATTATTTTTTTTTGGAGAAAAACAAAAGAGTAGAATGAAGCATAGAGGAACAAATTGTTAATTATCGAAATTATTAGCTGACTTCACTAATATTAACTTCTCCAAAACTAGTCGAAGCTTTGGGACGAAGCAATACATTAGTGTCTTTTTTATGAAGCAAAACTTGATGACAACTACGTGATTCCGTTAACCTTAAGCATCTCTTATATTGGAAAAACTAAATATATATTTATCAAACACACACTAAAAATAAGAATAACAATAGATATTGATATCGTTATACCTCTTTTTTTTTGTCAACATAATATATTAGAAACTTAAGATAGGAGTTTAATACATAAAGGAGACTGTTTATGTCTTGTCGTAGTGGCTAAGGTATCAGAAACCGAATTATAAAGACGAGGAACATAACAAAAGTTGGAGATGAAATGTCTAAGACACAGATGTTACACTCGACGTATGAATAGAGATTTAACAA